>QEOT01123148.1:0-17432 GCA_003123785.1 Pterocarya stenoptera | reverse complement strand
GGGGGGGGGGGGGGACCTTACTAGTTTAAAAGTATTATGAATTAAAGAGAGACCATTTTTTAGAACGCCAAAAAATTACCCAAGAAACTAGTTTTTTTCCCATGATTATTTGTCACTGTTGTGGGACTTTTTGGGGACCTTTTTTCTGGACTTTTTGTAGTGAGTAAAATTGCCGCAAAAAGTTATTTGGGAGTGGGACGACAACAACGGCTATGACGTGATGACAAAAAATCCTTGTAAACGGTTCTTTTTGGCGAGTCTGCCTACAGTTTTCCACAACTTCAAAAAATTTATTGAGGAAAAAACTTCTTGTCAGTAAATATCATGTTCGAACGTTTTATCGATCAATGGAATGGTAAATGACTTTCGTCAACATTTTGGGATGAAATTTAAATTTCATTCTTAAAAGTCATTTCTTGGGACAATTTTATTTCATCCTTATCAACCATTACCTCATAAACCAATTAATGCATTTGGAGCTCCACCAGTACACTATTTCCGTTTGTGACTGGTCTGGTCTTTACTACTGCTGATACTCTCTATAGACAAACATCCAAGAGATAGTAATAAGGACTCAACCTCACCCTTCATAGAAAGAGATGACTCATCCTCTACAGACAAACGTCCAAAAGATTAACTCTTTTTTTTTTTAACTAAACAATAAGGTAAGCACTACGATGGTGCGAAAAATGACGGATTACAGTTTGTACCAACTCCGGTAGACTTCGAAATCTATGACGGCTCATGAAGACAACACGCTTTGTCTCTTTTTAGACACAAAAGTCATATCTAAAAGATCTTATGGTGGTGGCGATTCCGGTGATCGGCCCGTGTAGTGAGAAAAGTTGCCGGAATGGGTGGTACATGAGGACCACACCTAGTTGTGAGCGACGTGTGAGGACCACGCACAGAGATTTTCGGAAAACCACCACTATCCTCCAAATGATTTGATACCTGGGAGTCTTCTTGTGCTGCACATGTCTCTTGAGAGTTGCCAGAAAACTATAGATCTATATTTTTCAGCCTTGAAGGAAACAAAATAAACTAAGAAAAGAGAACTACCTTAATAGACAAAGTGGGTAGATGGAGAAAGGATGGAAGGAGAGGGAGAAGGAGCAGGGCCTCCTCCTCCTTTGGCAAAAATTAGATCTGAAGGCTTTTTACGAAAGAGAGAGTTTACCTTTTTGAGAGAGAGAGAGAGAGAGCAGGTCAAATCATATTATATCTTATGATGGCCCTCTGGGCTTCAAGCCCATGAAACTATGACCACAAGCCCAAGAAGTTGTGTTCCAAGCTGCTGATGGCCCTTTTCTTAAACAACCTACTTCTCTTCATTTCACCCAGACATTAGAACACCTTAACTTGAGTTTTATTAGTGCTCTTAACCTTGAGGATAAGGTTCTTTAATTGGGGGGGCGGGGGGAGAATTCCCATTGACTAAGAAGGAATTAGCTAAGTGGGAGGCTAGGGAAGTAAGTAGATGGGCACAAAAAGCAAAGAGGAAATGGCTTCAAGAAAGGGAGCAAAATTCTAGGTTCTTTCATGCTTCAGTTAACCAAAGATGGAAGGCCTCTATTGTGTCGTGCATGCATCTTTTGGATGAGACTCTGCTAGCAATGCCAGAAGAGATTCACTAGGGGGCTCTGGACCATTGTAAAAAGATTAACCTTGAGGCCGAATGTGTAGCAGGCAGATTTAGCAGATTTAGTTCAACCTATAATTTCTGACGAGGACAATAGACGGCTTTATGATGCTCCTTCCGTTGAGGAGGTTCAGGCAGCAGTGTTTTCTATTCCAAGACACAGTTCTCCGGATCCGAATGGCTTTGGATCAGGTTTTTATATGGTTTGTTGGGAGATAGTGAAGGATGATGTGGTGGAATCGACGAGAGAGTTTTTTAATGGGGCATCCTTGTCTAGGTTTTATTCTTCTTCTTACATTGTCTTGTCGAGGTTTTATAAATGCTGAAGAAATTCTCTCCAGAATTTTGAATCAGAAATTTATGGAAGGGAGCATTGGTAAGTTTTACCATCCGATTGGAACACCTTTGATTTCCCATTTACTCTATGCTGATGATTGATTTTTTGAAATGGTGATATACGGTCATTTTGGATTTCGTTGAGAACTTTGGAGCTCTATGAAAATTGGTCTGGGCAACAAATTAGCAAGGAAAGATTTGCTATTTATTTTTCCAAGCATATTAATTTGTTGCGTCGGCGTGCTTTGTTGCGATGTTTAGACTTTGTTGAAGGGACTTTTCCTGTGACCCATCTTTGGGTTCCTTTAGTCTCTGGTGAGGTAAAATGTGCTTCTCTATTTTTTTTTAACATAGTACAAATAATGAGGTTGAACTTCGGGCCCTACTTGAGGGAGTGAAGTTATGTAAGAAATGGGTTTCAATAATGTGGAAATTGAATGTGATTCCAAAATAGTAGTTGATTGGATCATTTCTGGTAGCTGCATGGTTTGGGAGTTTTGGGAAGCGGTGTTTAAGGAGCTTCAAGGGATACATTTCTCTATCAAACATATTTATAGGGAAGCTAACCAAGTTACGGATTTTTTGGCTCTGCAAGGGGAAGCTGGCTTGACTTGTAGCTATGCGGAAGGAGGTGTTCTTCCAACACAGTTGAGAGGTATTGTTAAGATGGACAAGATTGGTCTTTCCAATCTTAGATTCTGATTTCTGGTTTGTTTGCAGGTTTTTAATTAAAGTAGGCTTGTCTAGGTTGGTTTTGGTTTATTTGTTTAGTTTATATGTTTGGTTATAGTTTTGGTCTTATGATGCCTGTGATGGTTTTTTTTTTTTTTTTTTTTTTTGTAAATCTCAAGTGTCCGGCTTGTTATCACGGTTTTCATCCGTCATAAGTGAGGACATATCAATAAACTTTGGATGAGGCCACTAGACATGCGGCTACAGGCTCTTTGGAAAAAAAAATATGGCGGGGAGAATGTTAGGAGCTTAGGTTTGGCTGGAGGAAATGGAAATCGAGTTAAGGTGTTCTGATGTCTGGGTGAAACGAAGAGAAGGAGGTCGTTTTAGAAAGGGGCTATCAGTACTTGGAATGCAGATTCTTGAACTTTGTGGGCGTAGTTTCATGGGCTTGAAGCCTATAGAGAGAAAAGGGCCTCTTTTGTTTAATGAAAAAGTTGTGGTTGAGTAATAATTAAAGATTAAGGAAGTGATTAAAAGTGAATTGATATATTTTTTTTAAATGTTTAAAGATGCATAAAAAATGGTTGAAAAAAAAAAATTAGACTTAAACTATTCCGCCTACTCTCTCGCGCGGTCCATTTTTTCGGTCCTAGTAGCATTTTACGTAGTCAGAATAGTAGTGTATCAATTCCGTTTTACTTTCTGTTATATGTGCTCAGTGCCACGTATTGCTCTCTCATTTGTTTCGTTTGTTAGCTTTTGCTCTGTAAAGGGAAATCAGAGAAATAGAAGAGATCATCGATAAATCTGTATGAACCCACGTATTGCTCTCTCAAATCAATCCTCTGTATTTCCTTTTCTATCAATGAAATTTTCATAGTTTCAGCATTACAAACTCTGCTCTTTCAATTTACATTCTCATTTCAACAACCCACAATCAGAACCATAACAAATTCATGAATTCTAGGACTTCTTCAGCACAAATTCGATTCTTTTTCAAAATATCATTGTAATTATCTGTTAGATCTCTAACAGCAATATGAATATCCTTTAAGCATCCAGGAGATCAGCTTTTTGAATTGCAGTTATCACAAAAAAAAAAAATATAGTAAATATGGTAAATTAAAGAATATCAATTATAAACTGATCCATAAAATGGAACCTTAAAATAATAATTGCATTTTGTAAAATGAAAATAATATTGCTACCAAAAATAATATGCAGATAATTGTTATTTTTTCAAATAATATTGTATGCGAAAAATACTATTATTTTTAAATTTAAAAAGAAATATAAGAAATCCTAAGAGGGTAGAGTCCTACTGAAACACACAGATTACTACTCATTATAAGTCATACGAGTTTAGATTTTTTTACGTCTCCTAAAACTTCTGCTTCAGCTAAGAATCCTGCTCTGAGGGTTGAGATTGGCAAGGAACGTAAACTGATTATCATGGCTGCTGTTACCACTCAATCATTCGCCAATAACGCTAGAGAGCAACCCCAATTAGCCCTCTACAGTACTACACCAGAAAGCAACGATGGTTCATTGACAATGAATAATATTGCAGCTACTACTGGTAAAGGGTTTTCTGCAGATATCCATGATGAGCCAAACAATTTCAACAGCAACAGCAACATTCAAGATGCTTTTGAATTCCCTCCCGGGTACAGATTCTGCCCAACAGACGAAGAGCTCATCGTTTTTTACCTGAAGAAGAAAATACGTAACCAGCCCCTGCCAATGAACAAGATTGTGGAGGTTAACCTATATGCACATGACCCAGATTTCCTTGCAGGTAGTACTGATCTTGTTCAAACATCCTGTTTTTTTCTTGGTATTCTTCCATTGTTTGAGCTGTTAACTGGATCTTTTGAACATATATAACGCGTACGTCACATGATATAAAGTTTCTTTCTTGCTAATAATTTTTAATCTGAACGAGAGAATCATGGCATATCAGATATTGTGCAGATACCTTTTATTGATGTGCTGTTTTTTTTTTTCCGTGCATTGGTATAATTAGGAATAAATGCGATTAAACAAAACAGGCCGGTGAACTTGCTGAATATGTCCTTTGATTCATAGTGTTGTGTTGGATAGTGCTTCATTTCGTTTGACTGAATGTTGTGTAATTCTGCAATATTCAAAGTTTTATAATGAAATCCATGATATTTAGTACATATACATTTAGAAACAAGATCGATGAGATTTTTATTCGATAATCATCCACATCGATGGTACATGAGTGTTTGTATGCAAATCAATGTATCTGTACGATATGCATGCAGTCATCAGTGTCTGTTTCCCGTTGAAACATTCAAAAGCAGAGGATCAAAGCAATAAACATAAGAAGAATTAGGCTAGCTAGCTCTTCCTTTTTTCAGGTTTATTATTATTCTGTTTTTTTTTTTTTTTAATACTTTAGTAACAAATTAACATTTTCCTTCCATTACAAGAATACTACACGGGATATGGAGGAGCAGATTCAACCGAACTGTACATTTTCACCCCAAGAGAACGAAAGTATCCAAATGGAAGCCGGCCAAATCGGGCTGCTCATAATGGATATTGGAAGGCCACCGGCGCTGACAAGGAAATCAAATCCAATGGAGCCGTAGTTGGGTATAAGAAGGCATTGGTTTTTTATACGGGAAGACCTCCAAAGGGTAAGAAGACTAACTGGATTATGCATGAATATACAGTCAAGGATCCACGTCCAAGCAAAAGGGGCTCAAAAGGCATGAGTGTACGTATGATCTGCTTTTCATCCTTTCATTTTATCACTAAACCATTAATATGATCGAAAAACTATGATCATAAGCAGTTTTGTGATCCTTTTTCCAACCCCATTGTACTGTGTTTTAAGATTCTTCTATTATTGTTAAACTGACCCTCAGAACTAAATCTTGTATTATGCAGTTGGATGATTGGGTTCTTTGTAGGATTCACAAGAAACAGCCTAGTAAATTCTCCCTTACAAAGCTAGTAAATCATGATGAGGGGGATGAGCATATAGATCAGATGAATTTTTCAGGTTTCGAAGGTACTGCCGCCATTGCTGAGGTTGAAGTACTGCAAGTTATGGGTGCCTGGAATAATTTTCAGATGCCAACCTTCCAAAATGGGTTCCAGCCAGAATCTGCTTGTCATCAATACAATAATAATGCTGCTCCCAGTACAGCTATTTTCCATGACAATCTCCAGTCCAACTATGAATCACTTCCTCCTGTTCAGATGGTTCAACCAACTGGCAGTTGGATGTATAATAATTCGAGAGATCAGAATGCCTATATGTCTGGTAATGATCAGTATGTTCCAAATGGCGAATCGAATGGATACCTAGAGGATATTTTGAACGCTGCTAGAAATCGACGTCAGTGAATCTTCCCGATGATCCTGCTAGGACGCCGTGAGTCATTAATTATCTTTTGTTGAGGATCCAGTTAGGAACTTAAATACTGGATGTTTAGGTTGATCTAGCTAGGAACTATTCTGATCTAACTAGCTAGTTTTGGCCCTTTTTTTAAGGTTTGGTAATTATTGAACATGTTTAATAATTACGCCCTGTATTTTGTATTTGTTACAGTAAAATTTTGAGTAATATTATATATATACTGTCTTGATTTGTACAAACGTCATACTCATTTAAAAAAAATAAGATTTATCATTACAAAGTTATTATTTTTTATATAAATTTCATATTTGTTTACTTTTAATTTTCAAAATTAAGGAATGCACAATGTGTACTATAATTATAAATATTATTGTAAGAAAAATCCACTTACCCAAGCGTACTTAATGCTTGTAAAACATGCATGGGAGGCATACAAGGTTTAAAATATGAATGAATCAACCAGCTATAAAAGGACCATATAATAGTACTCAAACTTTAACCAACATTGTAAAAGAACATCAACAGATATTGGTCATGAATTATCGATCTCACAAAATTAACAAAAGTTTATCAAGTGAAGTATAATTTCTGTAATAATGAAACAAGCTAGCAATGAGCTCATACAACTCCTAGAAAGATCGATGCATATATACCATGTATATATAGATGAATCTAATGTGGCCTAGGATTAGAGTCATCTATATATGCTCATCGTTGTATGTTTATACATTGATCTAAAATTAATTGAAGCTCCTTGAGGGACAAAAAATGAACAATGAGAAAACAAACTGCTGTGAAAAATCAGTTATGTTATGCAAAGATAAAGGTTGTATCCAACTTATTTAAATCAACTTGGACTGTGATCTAGAAAGAAAAATAATTTTAGATGCCTTCGTGCCAGTACTAGATCAAGTACTAATCATCTATACCAATGTGTATTTGTGAGCAAGACATCTGATCATGTACATTCTTTAAGAGCTCGTTTGGATATTAAAAATATCTTAAAATATTTGTATATGGTAATAAAATAATTTGAATTAAGATCATGTTTTATTGGATTTTATGAAACGAGAGAGAAACAAATTGCAAGAGGCCTTTAGGTGATCTAGAGTGCCCCAAACTCTTGAAATTCCCGTTCATGATTCTTGATGCATGCTATGGGTGCTCTATTTTTAGCTCAAACCGAATATGTTAAAGTAGTTTTTGCTATATGATTTCCTATATTTCAAATTGGCTATGTTGTTCTTAAACTTGGTTTAACCATAGGTGATGATTAAAGTGATTTTAATTTTTATATATATTGGTCCCATGTGTCTTGTGTTAAGGTTTGGTTGGTAATCTATTTTTAAGATGCTAGAGATTTGGTTTAGAGGTTTTGTTTGGGTTCTTGTAATTTTATATCTTGTTTTTAAAAGGTATTAAGTGAGTAAATCATAAGGTTAAGTGTTTAAAGGTTTTAAAGTTTCTTAATGGGTAACTTTGCTATACTTTATGCTACTTTAATTTTAATGGGAGGTTTTATTTAAACTAATTAAATATTGCTTATGTGAAGAGGTAATAGTTTAGTTAGTTTAGATATAAGAGATTAATTGTGCGTGATGTATTATGTGATATGCAAAGCTGTCCAAGTACCCCTAATCCCGTGTCATGCCATGTCTTGATGTTAAAATAGTCCAGTTATGTTGTCCCTCGTTTGGTTAAATTCTACCTAACCTGAGAGTCCAAAATATTGATGAGCTAGCCTTTTTATAATGAGGGACTACAAGTTGGTTAAAGGGCATGTTCCCTAATTTTGTTTAGCCTACTTGAGATGCCTAAATCTATTTTAAAGTCCACTATCGAGAATTTCAGATTTTATCTCCTAATGTCCATAACCTGAAGTGAGCTTGAACCAAAGAAACCTTACTTGAAGCCTATGAATTCTTAACTACTTTTCATGTAAGTTTTTAAAATAGTCTTTCCACGGACAGCTAGCATGTCTTAATACTTAAGTTATTCCTCTTATAAGTTGAGGTAAGGAATAGTCATTTGGGTTAATGTTAAGCATAGAAGGGACGGTAGATTGTAGTATCTTGGCTTTCTCTTTTAAAGGGAAGGCTAAAGAATATTGTATGAGTATTAACACGCTTATGCTATTTATAGAAATAGGACATATATTGATGATGGAAGTATCGAGGAGCATAGAGGTAAGTAGCTATGACCATGCTTCTTACACCAAGTTCTCTTTATGAAAGAATGTCTCTCTTTCTCTTCTCAAATGTGAAAGAGTAAATATATATAGTATGTACAAGCCCTTCCTTGATAGCCCATGTTAAGTACCCTATCGATTATAATTGTGTGTACATGTATAAGGTAATGCATGCATGTAGGTATTTGGGAAATAGTCAAGAATTGCAATGTTGCTAAGTTGATGAAAAGTTTTCAACCCATGGTGGTAAAATCCTATTCTTAGTAATAAATCTAAATATTTACATAATCATTCATCTAAAAATTATTTCTAATATAATGTAGCAAGCAAAATTTTGGATAAAGGCGAAGATAATTGTGGTTAACTTACACCAACTATTTTTTTACATGTCATGTGTTGGTTGTAACAAAGGAATTGGGTATGAATATAATGAAAACTTCCTTTGTTACCATTGCAAGCACCAAGGCAGTTCCCAACCACGGTATATATTTTTCAAATTTATTTTATAATATATGACAAATTTAATGTATAATTTTTATCAATTCTAACTTAAAATGATATTTCCATCGCATTTATAGTGCTCGAGCATATGTTGAACTTGATGATGTTACTGGAAGACTAGATAATGTAATGTTTGGTGAGATTGTAGAAAAAGCATTGGGTTGTACAACAGTTGAGCTTATGAATCATATTGGCGAGGTATCTTTTGTTATTTTTTGTTAGTGAATTGAGTTTGGAATTAAAAAAAAAAAAAAACTATTTTGTACTTTTAAGATATTTACTACATTGTCTATAAGTATATTGAAGATTATATTAAAAATAAAACTATTAAAAGCAATTATAATAAAAATCATTTTAATTGATTTTTATATATTTGTGTTATGCCAGTTTTAGTTTTATTTATAGCATCCATAATAATCTAATTAAAAACATTCTATTTTAAGATTTCTATTAATTTACAATGCTTCAATTTTCAGTATATAAGTTGTTTAGGTTTTTATTAATCATGCAAAGCTATTCAAAATTTATTTTGTAGAAACATTTGTCATATATAGAAAATCTTGTAGAAAAAGTCTCAGAGAAAGAATGGATGATTCAACTTTATGCAGATCCTAACCAATTAAAGTAACAGAAGCATAAGAATTTCAATGTCCTCTCTATTGATGTTGTGCAAGATGAGACAAATAATGGATCATAGTAAAATAATCAAAGAAATCTTGGTGATGCGTTCTTTGAGTGCGGTGGCAGTATTTATTGTGGTGGCAATAATGCTATTTTTATTTGTCTATATTATTCTAATGTATCTTGACTTTAATTTTGAACTAATCTTTTTGTTTTCTAATGTATCCAAATATGTAATCATTATACTTACCGACCTATCATTATCTAAAGATATTTGCTAAAGTTTGCTTCTTCTTTTTTTCCTCTATGCATTAAATTATTCATTAATCAAGTTTTTTTTTTTAAAAGAAATTATTTGTGTAAAAAACTTGTTAACCCAACTAGGCAAACGTGCTTTGCACGTGCTCCTGACCTAGTATCAATAAAAACAAGAATTAGGAAAAGACATAAAACTAGAAGTTGAACAAGATAAGGACATATAAAGAGTCAAGTTATAAAGAAGTTATATTTACTCAAAGTAAATGGCCCCATTCCACAAAAAATGGCTAGGGGTGTAAGGAGTTTGATTCGGACCGGAAAAACCAACCGGATCGAAGTTAAGACCAATCAGTCTTGGTCTTACAAATTGTGGACAAAAGAAATTCAATCCGGTCCCGAGATCTATAAATTTTGGATCGAACTAAACCAAACTCCTGTATATATTTTTAAAATATTTTTAATAATTTAATATATTATTTTTATATAGTAATTATATAAGCTAATGATGTAATTTTTATCTAATTTATTATCATTGATCATATAAAATATAAAATAATATATGCTATCAATTAATAATAAATCATAAATCATGTAATAATTTATGTCATTATATATAAATAGTTAACATATCATACATTCATACATACTCTACTATTTACACTTAATTAAAATAATTATGTAATTTTTTTTAATACATAAGTTCCAAGCAAGCATGAATAATCTATGTATAATAAAATTATTTGATATTCATTAACCATATATAAAATGTATGACATTATTAATAATTATGCATACTAAAGAGTAAAGTCATAGTTAGTAAGTAGTAACTATCAACATCATAAATATAATTATAGTAAAATATTTTTTTAATGAATTTGTTACATAATCTACATTAATAATTCACTTAATTTTAATTTAGCAATTTAAATAATTTTTTTATTAATTTCTTTGAAAAAAAAAGATGAAATAAAATAAAAAGAATTTAGCTGGATCGACCAGACCAGACTGGACCGATAGTTATCGGTTTGGTTCCTATGAATGTTCAATCTGATCTAGTCCGGTCCAGAGAAAATGATGGACAACCCCTCGATTGACACCCCCAAAAATGGCACAAGTTGTTAGCATCCAACAAGGCCAAAAGTAACTCATAAAATAAAATTTTTTAAAAAAAAAAGACATGAATATTGATTTTCCTAAACCTTGTATATATATTATTTAGTAAAATGATTAGACTTCTTTCTGAAATATTTGAGAATATTGAATAATTATAGTATCTTGTTCATGACTCTGATGTATTTTCTTGAACAAAAGAGGCACAAAATATTAAAAACTCATATAAGGCCAACATATAGAGACGTGAAGTTATTGGCTAATTTTCAATATAGTCAAATGTTAAAACTCTTTCATGAGGCCTGAAATGGCTTTATTTACGGATGTTTGGAAATTTATAATATGAATCAAATGGAAAAATCTCATTTGAACTTAAACAATTCTCATGAATGTCATTTCTCTGTTGTACTTTTCCCCTTTTGATCATCATGTGATGGGTGATATATTGGGTCATTCATAAATATCTTCATTTATAGTAAGGTTTCAAGATTATATACTTTATGGTATGTTTAATTAGTTTAAAAACCATCGATAAAAAAATTAGTTTATAAAACCTATCAGATTTTTTTTTTTTTTTTCTAAAAACAAAACAAAACAGTTTCAACTCAAGCATCTAGTACTTGTAATACCAAAAAAGTTTTATATTACTCAAAAACTATTTCATATAAATTATAATCATTTGACTATGTAAACACAAATCAAAACAACTTTCCTGACCCTTTACTAGCTGAGGCTACTATGAGATCCAGCAAACACCTCTTTCCTGACCCTTTACTAGTTGAGGCTTATGGGGCGTTGCAAGCAGTGAAACTTGGACTGGACCTTGGCTTTACACCGGTCATACTTGAAGGGGATTCACTACAAGTTATAATGGCTCTCAGGAGTGATAAAGAAAGTTGGAGTAGTACTAGTATGTTCATGAATGAAGCTAAAATGTTACTTCAAAGGTTTGCTAAGTGGGAGGTTTCTCATGTTAAGAGAAATGGCAACTCTATAGCTCACTTGTTAGCAAAAGATTCTCTTTCATTTTCTGACCCTATTGTAACATTGGAGAAGATCCCATCATGTATTTCTTCCTTGCTTTAATGAAATGAAGATGAGAATTTGATTTCAAAAAAAAAAAAAAAAAACCAAATCAAAACAAAACAACTTTCACAAAGCCAAAAAGAAACATTTCACTGAAGTAACACCTTTTCAATTCTATTTATCAACTTTCACGAACTGCAATAAATAAGATTTGCCAAAAAAATCACTGAAACAACTTTTCACACTTTCACAAAATCCAATACAAAATACACCTCAATTCTTTTTAACAAATTTTGAAAATTTGCAGAAATTCTCACTTACCAAACATGTACTTAATTGCATATTTTTCAAGTACATATAGGGTATGTTTGGAGTTGCGTTTGAAGTCTTAAAAAGTACTTAAATAACCTTAAAATCACTTTAATAGAAAAGTTAGGTTGTTTAGATGTTACATATTAAAATATTTTTTAATCTCAAGTAAGTTAAAAAGTATGTTTGAGAAAAGTATCATTCTAGTGTTTTTCTTTAAACGCACTTTTCTGAATAATCTAGAATGTAGTTCAAATTTAAAAAAATTGTTAATAGGCAAAAATACTAATACAACTTTTAGATAATTACAAATTTTAAACTTTTTAGAATATGATCATAATCTTAAATGATCGTCATTTCTATTTCAAAAATCACTTTTTTAATTTATTTTCAAAAAAATGTAATACTTTTGAAAGTACTTTAAATATATAGTTACCAAACAGTATAATAAATTTTTATTCATAGAATTTATCACTTTAGTTATAAGTTATAAGCCCTAAAATTATAAGTTATATTTTCCACCGCAATCCCAGACATGCATATAGCGAAGAAGTGAAAGAATCATTGAAAATATTGTACTTTAAGACGGATAGATAAACTTTAATACATAAAAACCAACAAGAAGTAGATATATTGCTGCAATTCAAAACAATTTCACAATCAAACTAGTATTGGATAGAATCGTCTGTAATTCATGATCCCTTCACTTGCAAATGAACAAAAAAATAATCTAAAAACATATAGCAGAAAACAGACACAGAGAGAGGTAGAGACAAAATGAGGGAGAGAAAGATGGACGGATCCGGCAGAGAGAGAACGAGGGTAACAACCAGAGAGAGAATGGCGAAACCGAGAGAGCGTGAGTGAGAGAACTAGACACAAAGAGAGAAAAGAGAGAAGGAGAGAGCTTACTAAAATAGAGACGGAGTACAGGAGGTGACACACTGCCATGGGTTGCTACAACACCATGGTGGGGCACCTAATCACGAAGGGAGAGAGAGAGAGAGAGAGAGAGAGAGTCACTGGCTAAGCAAGGAGGCGATGGCACAGTAGCAGGTAGACAATGTGAGGATAGGCGGCAAAAACTTTACAGAAGAGAGAGAGTATTAGGATAGATGGGAAAAGTAAGGCGGGGGGAAGGAGTTGGGGTTTTTCGGTCGATATGGGCTGAGAATTATTTTTAGCGACGATTTTGTGTTGCCGTAAAAGATTCAAAACATGTCAGGTTCTGTTCCAACAATATTATTTGCAACAACATATTTTCACCACAAAAGATCATTTTTATATTGACTTTTTTACTCGCGAGAAGTGAAACAAGGAAACAATAATGAATTGCTTTTTGTGTCCAAATCTTTGCAAAAATGGATTTTTGTTGTAGTGATTGAGTCGTAAAACATCTTAAGCTTTGGAAATAATTAAATAATAAAAATATATAGATAATTATTTTACAGCTTTTACACAATTATTGTTTTTTTTTAAAACAAAATTACACGGCTCTTTAATAAAATAATATTTTTTAAAATTTTTGTTTGATTTTAATGAGTTTAAATTAAGAAATAAAAGTATTGGATTAAATTATGGTAAAATGTTTAATGCGTTTGGAAACCAACACGTTTACGGGCCTGGCGGTGGCAGGAAGCAGAGGCACATCTCTTTCCTCTCCCCCTCGTTTGTCACTTCACACGATTCACAAGCGATTCCCAGAAGAAAATGCTCTCTCACTTTTTGGAACCCGTCGCTCACCCACTGCTTGATTCGAACAGCCCTATCAAAGCGTCTACCCTTTCGTTTCAGACACCTGAACGTGCCCCACGACACAGGCACGTTACTCTCCCTACCAAGCATATTCGCCTCCCCACCCTTGATAAGCCGGTGGATTCGAACGCATATGCTTCGCTTCTTGAATATTGTAAATGCCCAATTTTAGGGAAACAGATACATGCCCACGCAGTCAAATCTGGGTTTCACGGGCACGAGTTTGTGGAAACCAAGTTGCTCCAGATGTATGGGAGATGTGGTTGTTTGGAACACGCGAATTGGTTGTTCGAAACAATGCCGCTTAGAAATATGTATTCTTGGACTGCCATTCTTAGTGTCCATGTGGATAATGGGTTCTTTGAGGAAGCTCTTTTGCTCTTTCGAGAACTACAATTTGCGGACATTGCTTTAGAGTTTTTCGTGTTTCCGGTGGTCTATAAGATTTGCAGTGGTCTTGGCATGGTAGAACTAGGAAGACAGTTACATGGGATTGCGGTGAAGAATGAGTTTGCTTCAAATATTTATGTGGGTAATGCTCTGATAGATATGTATGGCAAATGTGACAGTTTAGATGATGCCAAGAAGGTTTTAACAACGATGCCCAAGAAGGACCGTGTTTCATGGAATTCTTTGGTCACAGCTTGTGCTGCCAACGGTTTGGTCTACGAGGCATTGGAGTTTCTGGAAAGAATGTCTTTGGATAATTTAATGCCGAATCTTGTTACTTGGAGTGCAGTTATTGGAGGGTTTTCGCAGAATGGTTATGATGAGCAAGCCATTGAGCTGCTTTACAGGATGCAGGCTGCAGGATTTCAACCAAATGCGCGAACCCTAGCAAGTGTTCTTCCAGCTTGTGCTAGACTACAAAAGCTAAGCCTTGGCAAAGAACTCCATGGCTATATAACTAGACACGGGCTTATGTCTAACCCTTTCACTGTGAATGGATTAGTTGACATGTACAGGAGGTGTGCTGATATGGGGAGTGCTTCCAACATATTTTCAAAGAATTCCATTAAAAATTGTGTCATATATAATACAATGATCGTCGGGTATTACGAGAATGGTGACATCTCCAAGGCCAAGGAACTGTTTGATCGGATGGAGCTAGCTGGCATCAAGAAGGATATAATTTCTTGGAACTCCATGATATCAGGATATGCAGATAGCTTCATGTTTGATGAAGCTTTGAGCTTGTTTCGAGATGTACTGATGGAAGGGTTTGAACCTGATTCGTTTACTCTAGGAAGCGCTCTTAGTGCTTGTGCCGATATGGCAAATTTGAGACTAGGGAAGGAAATACATTCTCATGCCATTGTCAGAGGTCTGCAATCTAACACCTTTGTGGGTGGAGCTCTAGTGGAAATGTACAGTAAATGCCAACACTTAGAAGCAGCTCAAATGGCTTTTGATGAAGTAAATGAAAGGGATACACCAACTTGGAACGCTCTAATCTCGGGCTATGCATACTGCAATAAGAAAGAACATATTCAAGATCTTATTCCAAAGATGAAAGCAGATGGTTTTGAGCTGAATGTATATACATGGAATGGTATTATCGCCGGTTACGTGGACAATGGCCATTATGATTTAGCCATGAAATTGTTCGCAGAAATGCAGGCTTCAAATTTGAGGCCTGATATATACAGCGTTGGAATGATTTTAACGGCATGCTCAAGGTTGGCCACAATTGAGCGAGGCAAGCAGGTTCATGCACATTCGATCAGATTTGGTTATGAATCAGATATCCACATTGGAGCGGCACTTTTGGACATGTATGCAAAATGTGGAAGTATAAAACACGCTTTGCAGGCTTATAACAGGATTGAGAATCCTAATTTGGTTTCTCACAATGCCATGCTTACAGCATATGCCATGCATGGACATGGGGATGAGGGAATTGCATTATTCCGGAAAATGTTGAAAGAGGGCTTTAGACCAGACCAGGTGACTTTTCTGTCAGTTCTTTCTTCATGTGTCCATGCCGGATCGGTCGAAACGGGTCATGAAATCTTTGATATGATGGGATATTACAAAGTGAAACCCACATTAAAACACTATACTTGTATGGTTGATCTCTTAAGTCGAGCAGGTCAGCTTAACAAAGCTTATGAACTTATCAAGAAAATTCCCATGGAGCCTGATNTTTAGACCAGACCAGGTGACTTTTCTGTCAGTTCTTTCTTCATGTGTCCATGCCGGATCGGTCGAAACGGGTCATGAAATCTTTGATATGATGGGATATTACAAAGTGAAACCCACATTAAAACACTATACTTGTATGGTTGATCTCTTAAGTCGAGCAGGTCAGCTTAACAAAGCTTATGAACTTATCAAGAAAATTCCCATGGAGCCTGATTTGGTGATGTGGAGTGCTTTGCTTGGAGGATGTGTTGTTTGTGGTAATGTTGCATTAGGAGAAATGGCAGCAGAGCGGCTCATAGAGTTGGAACCGCATAACACTGCAAACTATGTTCTATTAGCAAACTTGTACGCTTATGCCGGGAGATGGGATGATCTAGCTAAAACAAGACAAATGATAAACACTAGAGGAATGCAAAAGAGCCCGGGATGCAGTTGGATTGAGGATAGAGATGAGGTTCATGTGTTTCTTGCAAGTGATAAATCTCACAACCGAGCTGAAGAAATTTATTCTATTTTAGATAATTTGACCATTCAGATGAAAAGAGGGTTCTCAACTACTCTTTAGTGCAACAAAAATTTGAATTTGAAACAGAGAAAAAAAATGTTCCATGCTGTATCCTACAGAATATAAGGATAAAGTTCCAAAAGGTGGCTTCTGAAACATTCTTCCTTGATTACTAGCATTTTCACCCAATAGTCAAACTGGATACAGACGGAGGAAATTTAAAAGATAAAAAATGTGCTTTTTCTATCTGTATCTTCAACATAATAATGGCAAACACCACTGGTAGCACCACAATGGTTGGAACTTGAAAGCAACATTCCTATGTTAAATTCAGTACAGGCATAGTGATGTCAAGACTTAGTACAGATCGAGTGACTCAAGCACCCTTCCAGCTTGGATGTGCAAAGCCGTCAGTCTTTCCTTGGGATCCAGTGTGGAGCCAAATTGGCTGGCTGCCCATATCAAGGAGGCAGATTTCTCTCCTAGAAGTCGGCTTATGTCTTCGTGTATGGCTGCCAAGGGAGGCTTTTCCCTCCCATTTACATGCCCTATGAGTAGCAACAGGAACTCACCACATTTCAACCTAATCACAGGAAAAAGATATTCATTCTTGCCATGTATTGGACTAGGGATAAATTAAATATCCCGCCAGAAAGGGTTGAACAAGAGTGAGATTATGGAAAATTAAGGACCAATAAACCATCTCCTATCTACATGTCAAAGGTACATTCACAAGTCTTAATGACCACAGTGGGTTCCAAAAAGCTTATCTAATCAAATAAACTAGGGCATGAGACGTAGGACACAAGGAAAGAAGACGAGAATTTATCTTTTAGATCAATCACAAGTTAAGGTGAGTCATCAAATGCTCCAGTTAAAACTGATTAACCCCACAATAAAAAGGCTTGTCTAGAAAAAGAAAGCAGGAAATACCACCAGCCTGCGCTCATTTGACTACCATTTA
>QEOT01123147.1:0-48335 GCA_003123785.1 Pterocarya stenoptera | reverse complement strand
TTTTTGAGATTTGAAAATGTTGAATTGTTTTTTATGTTTTGTTTGAAAATTTGGAAAATTCATAATGATTAGATGAAAAAGTTGAAAAGTAAAAAATTTAAAATTAAAAAGTATTTATATTTGAATGGTGTTTGGATATTGAGATGAGATGTGATAGGATGGTCTGTGAAACCAAATGGGGCCTAAATCTAATACAGTCCAAACGACTCCAACTCTTTGAGCCCTAAGAACATTGGCAGTCCAAATTTTGACTATAATTTGATGTTTTGGCTATAGCCAAAACTTATGAAGAGGTTAAACCATATTGGACTAGCATTCCTAAAGTCAAAATAGTAATATAATATTATATATTTTAATAATATTTTAAAAAAATTAAAATTTTGTAAATACACTTGTATTAATATTAAAATTTAATATTTTTTTAAATACACTTGTATTTAATATTTAATATTTTGTATTAATATTAAATTTTAATATTAAAAGAGAGAGGTAGTTGGATTGAAAAATCATAAAATATTGATTTGTTCCTTCTATAGTGACTCTCTAAATATGACTAAGGGCCCTAAATTACTGTAGCTCAAAATTTCACAAATATTTTTTTGACTAGTCCAATGTAGGAGTTTTAACTCCAAAGAAAACTAAAATTTGGACTTAGACTACTAGGCCATTGTCAATACTCTAATATGCTAATTTCACATATATCCTATCGTGTCAAATGTCATCACTAGTTCTAACAATATTTCCCTTGCACAAGATGACAAGTACTAATGTGATTGTCCCAAAAGGCGGCTGCCTACCCGTGCAAGTTGAATGACCATACTAGAATAGTTTCCTTTTAGGTCTTAAAGCTTCTAATTTTGGGGGTAATAAATAATATACATGATTCTTGTTAATGTAAAAATCGTACAATAGTCTAGAATGGAAGAAAAAGTCATTTTTGACCCACTACACGATCTGAGCCTCGATCAGTATCACCTGGAGCCCCCGACGTGATCTGGTGCCACTGTGCGTACGTCCATGACAGTGAATGAAGAGTAAATATTAAGAATGTAAAAGTGAGATGGATACATAGATTCACGTGGCTCGACATATTACCTACGTCCAATGGGATTTTTGGGGAGGAAAGAGTCTACTATAATATGCTTATTTATAATCTCTTATGGTCTCTCATATTCTTTATACAATGGAATTTAGAGCTCTATTTTCTGGTGGATCTCTTGTCGCAGGAGCTCTTATCATGATGTTGAAGAAGTGGTCGAAAATTCCCTTGAAATTGTCTTGCCATTTCCTTTTATATGTTTCCTCTTTTTGCGTGCTCTTAGAAAGTGGTGAGGATTTGTCATCTTCCCTTGCGCGTCNTGTTTTTTTTTTTTTTTTTTTTTTTTTTTTTTTTTTTTTTTTTTTTTTTTTTTTTTTTTTTTTTTTTTTTTTTTTTTTTTTTTTTTTTTTTTTCGTTTTGTGTTCACCTTCCCTTCCTCCTGACATCTTTTATTTTTTCTTGTCCCCTTCTTGCCTCCATTTCCTCTCTTTTCTTTTGTTTTCTAGTGGTGACCTCTCCCTCGAGATGGCCTAACATGTTTATTTTGGGCTGTGTATATTTTACCCCTTCCAATTCTAACAACTGAGCCGCATTACTCTCGAATTTAAATGTGGCGTACGACATTTATAAATTTATCCCAAGGTTTTTCGAATTATTCTATACAGAAACTTGTGCTCAATCTCCACCATGGGTTCACGATCAGAACTAGGATAGTTTGAAGCAGGATAGCTGCAATAAATGAAGAAGCATGAAAACAGAAGATGCATGTTTTTTTAGTACAAACATCAGAACAAGTTGCCACTCATGAAATTAAAATATGGGGCCAATCATTAATACATCCACGTTTAAAACAGTGTGATGAGCAAAGCAGAGAAGGAATCGACAACAACTTAATGAATCTGTTTCAGTGAAACAGTGCGAGGCACTAACTATATAGGCAGCAGCTGGCCGGAGTGCAATGCGAGAGTTGTTGCTTGTGAGTTGTTGCTTGTTACATAAGANAAAGAAAAAAGAAAAAAGAAAAAAAGAAAAAAGATATGATCAATGACAAGAATTACAATCTAAAAAGGGAAAGGAAAGAAAGAAAAAGAAGTTGGTTTGCTTCTTCGTTTGTCCCTTAGTATTGGTCCTTGGGCTCACAAGAGGAAGTGACCACAATACATACTATTGTCTCTTGCTCTGCACCCTCCCCACCACCGTCACAGCTGAGCTCTGATTCTCCACCCCCAATGCAAGTTAGCATCTGGGCCCTACGAGCTTGGAACTCCCAGTTCGTCGTTCCGATCACGTACAACATCAAACCAGCGCAGCAAATCTGGGCCGATAGTAGGCCCAACCAAAGCCCGCAGAACCCAATTTTGAGTTGGAATGCGAGACCAACGGCCACGGGCATGCCTACAAGATAAAATGCGCCAAGGTTTACGTTAGCCGCCGAGGTCGGGCGCGCGCTCCCCCTCAACACCCCACACCCCACGGTCTGCGGACAGTTCCCGAGCTCGCAGAGCCCTATGATTGGTAGTGCGGCCGCCGTCAACTTTAGTATCTCGGAATCGTTAGTGAACATCCGGGCCCACTTATCCCTCATCCCCGAGGCGAACGTCATCGCTAATAGTCCCATTAACTCCGCCACACACACTGCCACCACCGCGGATGTTTTTGCTTTGTGAGGACGGTTCGCTCCCAGTTCGTTCCCGACCCGAGTCGACACGGCGTTGCTGAGGGAGGACGGGAACACGTAAATCAAGGCTGTTGTTTGAATCAAGATGCCCATTGAAGCCACGGTTGCTCTGGGGTTCACCAAAAGCCCGCACAAGACGATCATGATCTCGTACCACCACCATTCCAGGCAAACAGAGACGCAACTTGGAGTGGCGAGCCGGAGCAGCGGCTTCCAGCCGGTGAGACACTCTCGGCTCGGACTAGTCCACGTTGGTTCGTGTAGCCCGGTGGCCCACACGTATAGCACAACGGATAAGAGCACGAAAAAGTTGGAGGCGGCTGAGGCTGCCGAAACTCCTACCACACCAAGCCGGAAATGGGAGACGAGAAGAAAGTTTAAAGGCAAGAGGAAAACCGTGCCAGCGAGGGATGCTAACGTGAGAGGGTGCGTGATGCCCTGAGTGCGAAGGTAAATGCGGATTGGGTGAATGAAAGAGTTGGTCAAAAGGTCTGGGAGAGAGAACATTAGGTACCTGTGAGCCATGCGAGTGATGTTGGGGTCTTGGTGTAGACAAAGAAGAATCCTGGACATGTTGAGCCAGAGAAAAGAAATGGGTATGGACGAGACGAGGAGGAAAATCACGGCACGGTGAAGGGTTACAGATAAAAGTTTGGGACGGTTTGCTCCGAAGGCTTGCGAACAAAGGGGCTCCATGCCCAGAGAAAGGCCTGCGAGCACAGAATAGCCTGTTATATTGGCAAAAGCGATGGCCAGCGAGCCAGCGGCGAGTTCAAGGTCACCAAGTTGGCCGAGGAAGAGCATGGAGAGGATAGACCGAGAGTAGAGAATGAGGGCAGTTAAAACCATGGGGAAAGCCAGCTTTACGAGTGACTTAGATTCAGAGACGATCTCGGGCACAGTTGGTAGAGAAAACTGGGTTTGCTTTTCGGGGTACTCTGTCTTGGGGTTCTCTGGGTCGTCTTTTGTAGGGATAATCAGCTGCGATAAGAGATCGAGAAAAAGGTGGGTGATTAGAGGCTGCTGGTGCTCTTCCTTCTCAGTTACAGATATGGGGGAATCTGTATTAAAGTCTGAATTATACATGATTGAAGATGGAAACGACGACGATCTATGGTGATGATGATAACGATCAAACAAATCTTTGTGTCACTCTGCAAAAAATAAGCTCAGCTAGCAGATGTGAAGAGATACTCTCCTGGAGAGCACTCTTTTATCTCTCTCTCTACGAAACCTTCTCTGCCTCACACACTGTCTCACTCTGTCTCTTTCTCTCTATATGAATGGATGCTACAACTTTCCAATAGAGGATAGATAAGAATGCCGGGCATGGATGTATTAATAAGGACTCGGAAGTTAGGTTTTCAGTATTATTTTGAAATTCATTTTGTTTTTAAAATATTTTACTTTATTTTTTTAAAAAAATTCCTTTCTGTCATATCCTCAAGAATTAAAATGGGACTATGCATAAATATAAATATATATTTTAGTATTTATAATGTGTTATGTAACTTTATGTGGTTCAAGCGAAGAGACGTCAGAAATGTCAGATATTCTGTGTGAGTGTGAGGTCCAATTTCCAATAAAATAGTTATAGAATGGGGTTTTTAAGCTTTAATGAGAGAGAGAGAGAGAGGGATGGATTGATGGATGAACTATGTTTGATGTTAGGTGGGTTTCCTTTCCTCATTCCTGGAGGCAGGGCCGGTGCTGACCTCTCTGTATTAATTCGATCTGTGTATGTGAGAGAGAGAGAAGAGATGCTTTTGCTCTCTCAGTTGTTGCAGTAAAAGCTCTGATCTCCTCTCATCTCATGATTTTTTTCAGATTAATTATCAGAGAGACAGATCCCCCGCGCCTGATGCGCTATGTTGGCAGTGATACGGGCACTTCTCTGTTCGTTAATAAACTGGGGGAAGGAAGGGGGTGCCCAGACCAAAAGGACCATGCTGTCCCTACTACCGTAAATCGTTTCGTATCTTCAAACTTCAAAGTGCTAATTTACGTACAGTTTATCCTGGGAATTATGTTCGGAATATCTCGGTAATGTTGTGTACTATTTCAGCATTTAAGTCGATCCATCCCACTTCATCAAGTGCTTTGCTTTTACCATATTGAGGCAAGAGAGCTAGCTCAATCCTTTGAAAGGAGTTAAAAAGAAAACTAATTAAGACGACTAGTGTTAAAAGAGAGACTGAGAAAATGTTGAGACCAACAAGTCCAAAAAGATCATGTATGTGACAATTAGTTACAAAATGAAGGTCGGTCGATAGGGAAAAATGAGTATTTATGATCGATTATTTATGAAGAAAATAAATTCATTTTAACAGAAAATAATTATTTTTACAGGAAATAATTAATTATAAATAAACAGTTTTGTAGTGACAATTCCTGTTTTTAGAAAGAGATGAAGAAAAATTTCATCTCCACTGGGATACGCTGGAAACTTGAGAGAGAAAAAAAAAGTTGAAAACAATGACTTAGTTTTTTATCATATTGAGATGACATTATCTATAAATAATTAGATTGTTTTTTTTTAAAATAATAAATAAAGAATTGATAAATAATTATCATATCAACGTCGCGCGCATTAAAGAATCATGAATAGATCGATCATGGGAATATGCTTATAAGTATTTTACATTGTGGATTTATAAAAAAAAAAATCCGGTCGATCGATTATGTTTTGAGGCATAGAAATTAGTATGAAACTGAGATGAATCGAAAAATTTCCATTGTTGAAGAAAGAAAGATGTATAAAAGATGATGATAAATGAGTCCGGAGATGGATATTATATAGATAAGTTGATTGTTTTGAAGACCCTTAAGACTACGCGTAATTGGGGCCAAGAAATATTTCGTTTAAAATCCATGATCATGATCTTAGAAGATCGAGTGGGGTCGGGGCTTAAGACTTGAAAGGTTAAAATTAAAGAGGGGTGTGGAATTTGTAGGTAGGGCGGTTTCGGTGATCTGATTTGAGGACTTGAATTTTGCTGAGGTAAACCCCACGTACTAAGCTGTCAAGGCTCTTGCTAGCTCTACGTACGTCTGTCTGTAAACTTAAAAGAGCTGCATGTCGTTGGGTTTTGCTTTCCCAAATCATCAAAGTCTTTTCTCGATCGTGTCATTATTCGTCACTACGACCTAGCCTGGAGAAAGAAAAAAGAAAACATGTTTAATATTTTCTTCTATTCTAATCAGTTGAATTCCATGGTTCCACAGTAAATGTATGGGAATTGGGAATCTGGGATTTGATTTGCACATGATGGCTAGCCTGGACTGCTCGAAATTTACGTGCGTGAACAACGGAGGACAAAGTAAATCAAGAGGGCACAAGTCAGGATGGCTGGCATTTCAACGAACAGATGGAAGGAAGGAAACATATATACCCTCATGACCGCAATTTAACCTGCCATGCATCTCTCTCTCTCTCTCTCTCTCTCTCTCTCTCTCTCTCTCTCTCTCTCTCTCATCTTTCTCTTTCTCTCTCACTCACACACACTCATAATTTGCCTTGTTGACTTGTGTGAAATTGGCTTGCAGCACCTATATATATATATAAATATATATTGGCTTCCCACCACTGCGGGTCCCTCTCAGATTTATAGATGCAAGATTATGAATGTGATTATGATGAATGAGGATATTAAGATTAAGATTATGATTGTGTTTGATACGTTATATTTATTTTATAATTTATGTGAGTTTGTAAAATAATTCATGCTACCATAAGGCTATACTGTTACAAGCCAAGCATAGGAAGTTTTTTAACCAATTCATATTACTGATCTTCAACCAAATGCTGTTGGTGTTCCTTGTAGATTATGGAAATAAGGTGAATAATTTTCATGGATTTTCTACAACTCAGATGCATTTCATTTTAAAAGAAAAAATTAAAAGCCAGCTTCTTATTGATACATCCCGCACAACACTGCCAAATCAGCTACTATAAATGATTATTGCCATTTCAAGTATTTCTAAAATTATCATCATGGGCCTCACATTTAGTGGTGTGTCTGCATACTAGCTTGTATGTAGCTATTATAAGTTACTTGTCCCTTTTCCCTTCAACATGCATGAACTAATTAATTAGGTATGAAGTTTTGTGTTCCTTTGTGACATCAAGCGTGTGTTTAACAATGATGCTTTTAAGGTTCCGTTTAGATGCTAAGAGTATTTTAAATCATTTGTGAATAGTAGTAAATAATAATGAACTGTTTATAAATAGTGAATGTTTGTGAATAATAATAAAATAGCCTGAGAACAGTTGTATTTCCAAATGAACCACTGTTTATATGCAAAGTAGAGTTTTTCTTTAACAGTTTTGTTAGGCGGTGGGGAACTGCGAGGTAATCGGCTGAGCTGATATATTAAAAAAAAAAAATCAAAACCAAAACCGACAAGGGGCTTCTTCATGATGACCTTTTCCAATGTCCGTTGCAACGGAAAGTTGAGTACACGGTAAAGACAAAGTTCTCATTTCTCACTAATCTCAGGCATCATATAAATATGTGAGAAACAATAAGAAAAATGAAGCAATGCAATCAATGCACAAACCTTTCACTTAAATATTTTGGTAATGGAATTGTTGAGTGTATGTTTCTAGCTTCTACAGGATTCCTTAACAATTTTCTTTAATAGGAGATATTTTACAATTTCACTGTTTGAACAAGTTTTTTTACTTAAATTCATAATTAACATATCCGTCCTCCATTTAAACAGAGTTCCAAAAAGAGTTGTAAAAAAGATTTTTATGTAAAAAAAAAAAAAAGCAAAGAAGGCGGTGTCCTTCTCCTTCCATTCATCTCAAGCAAAGAAAGCAACTTCCATAACTTGTCGGAGTTGTTTGTCGTTGGGGAGGAGCTTCTTGGACGATGGCATAGCCGGATTCAATGAGCGACGCAGGCCCGGCAACTCATTGACTAGCGAGTCGGCTAGCAACCACCACAGAGTTCGCCGACAACCTCTATACCAACACTCCTCCACCCCGTAGCTCCACCCGCCATGATGCTCCTAGACCTAGAAGTCGCAGGCAAGCTCACCAGTAAATCTCCTTGTCACAAATCTTGAGAAAGCAGAAAGAGTGGGGTGGGGTGGGGTGGGGTGGGGTTGGGTTGGGTTGGGTTGGGTTGGGGGTGAATGAAAAAATTGAGAGAGAGAGAGAGAGAGAGAGAGAGAGTAGAGTTTTTCTTTAAAGACACGCGAAAGTTAAAGGGGCAAAATGTTTGTTTCGTTGAAGGCTGATGATCTGAAAGGTACTGGTGGGCGGGTAAAATAAGTTTAATAGTGACTGGTTAGAGATCAGGACAAGCCATGGGTGCTGGAACATGCAGAGGTTTTGTTGCCTCAGAAATCAGAATATCTTCATTTTTGCTGCGTTATTGGAGAATGGGTCCCCCTGTCTACAAGGTATCTTTTTTGGGTCATGGAAAGTGAGTGTGTTACCATAGCCATCGGATCATGGAAGCACATGATGTTCACTGTTCAGTTTAAATATCGGCTAGCTTGCATGAGCCTTTGCATAAATATATATATTTATATATATTAATTAGACACCGCAAGTTAAGCATAAATGATAAAACTATTAAACTTGTTTTTTGTTTTTCCCTAAGCATTATAATCAATATCCTTCAAGACTCAGACCTCTTCAATGATCAGTATGTTAATTAGCAAATATTAATGGTCAAAGCAAATATTAGAACAGTAGTGCCTCAAATTGCATTTCTGTAAATTTTCGAACTTGCTGCAGGTAGTTATATATTTATTAGGTGAAATTAGATTTTAGATAATGATCCCAGAGACGACTTGACTGGAATTTTTTCTAAAACGAAAAATTTGTACGTGAAATTAATGAAGTTGTGATCATAAAATGAAAAGTTCTTGATCATTAAGTACTCCATTTGAAAAAAAATAGTCAAAACTGGAATCCACATCAAAAAACTTATTTTTCAATGAGAGAAATGATATTTGTAGTCATAGAGTGTGTAAACCGTACATTCATTTTGAAAAAAAAGAAAAATATTGTATGTGATTCATATGAAAAAATTAATTTTAAATGATAGACACTATTTTTTTCTAAAAAGAGTGTATAACGTTGGCACAAATCATGAATGTATCTAACGTTACTCTCACTATATATATATTTATATAAAAGTGTTATTCTTATGGTCATCTTTTACTCTCTCTCTCTCCCTGATCTCTTTCTCTCTCTCTTGGCCATAGGCTAGTTTGGGAATTCAGTATGAATTGGAACTCAACTAACTAATTAATTGGAGTGATTTCCGACAAACCCATGCTTGGTGTTGTCCACTTTACTTGTCCCCTTTTCCCCCTCTAAAAAATGATTCAATTCGTTTCATAGGTGGATATACAATCCTTCTCAGTAATAAACTATTTTCTGAAACTGCTGTTCATATATGGGGTCCAACTTTGCATTATTTGTAACATGATTTAATTATTAAAAGTCATTGAAAATGTCGGTTTTTCCTAGAAGGTGGCTTGATCACATAGTGCCGCTCGAGAATGAATTGACATTCTCCGGTATTAGTTAGGTTTTAGATTTCAACCATCTCCTAACAACTATCTCATGTATTGAATGATTGTTTTCTTTTTCCTTTCTATTCTTTCTTTTTTGTTCCTGCACTACTGTTTGCTCAGAAAGAAATTCAAATACCATGCATGCGCAGTTTCAAACTTTGAAGACGCGTGGCAGCACCCCAGATCATGAAGCAAGCTGGAGGAATACGAATTTCGAAAAGCTATTCAAATCCTTCCTTTTACGTATATATATCAGACCCTTTTTCCAAAAAGCTCTGCAGAATCACACACAAGCAGCAGCAGAAAGGTAGAAAGACAGGCACACAAACACGCACACGCACAAAACCTGTTTTGTTTTCATGATATAGATTCTTTGATCCGGTGCCTGCCTCGTACCTTTTTCGTTGAAAGGTGCATCTCCTCCTATATAATTATGAAAGGCGGCTTTAGTGTGAATGTGCCTTTTATGGTTCAAAAAAAAAAAAAAAGGGTATTTCCCTTATATTCACAGCAAAAGCAAAAGAAAAAGAAAAAAAAACAAAAAGGAAGTAGTACTACTACCGATCGAGTAGCTAGCTAGCTAGGGTTAGTGGTAATATCGTACGTCCAATGTTGTAATGGTCAACAAATGCATGGCCAATTAAGTTGCGATTGTTTGAAAATGTATGAATATTGCTTAATATAATTTAGAGGTAGCGGCCAAACTTTATGAACAGTTGTGATCGATCAAGTTGATGTATGCCAACTTTGTTGAGTTCTCTTCCTGTCCAAAAGGGGGAACAGTGAATATACTGTTAGTGTCGAAAGCAAAGAGGAAAGGAGCAAAAAACCATTAAAGTATTCACGTGATACTATGGGTAGGGTGTTGCAGAAAGGTCTTTACAAAGCCAGCTACTTGCCTCACACGTACAGCTTATCTCCACCTCCAAGTTTTGATCCAACTCAACAAAGCAAAAGATCAAACAACAGAACAAAATTTAAAAGAAAGAGAAGAAAATTCAAAAAACAAAAAAGAATAAAAACCGGTTTCCTGCATGATCTGCAGACAGATAGGATCTAGATTCATGATCTTGAAATCCAAGAAGGGTATACTGAATTGCTTCTTTTGTAAAAGGATTCCCATAATCTAATTTCCACATCAGTTGGATTTTTTTTTGCATTTTTCCTGCACTTTCCTTCCTACATGACTTTCCTTGCTGGGAAGTTTTAAGAGCTTTTAAGTGTTCTGTACTTGCCAAAACTATCGAATATATGCAGAAAAATCAGAACCACTAGGAAGAGACCAACAGTACGCATGCCATATCCCACGTGGGACGCATTCATGCACATGGTAGTGAGACATTCTTGTCCAAATCCACGCCATTTCTAACCAGTTTATTCTCTCAGTACTCATTCCAAAAGGTGCAGCACCTCCATCTTAAGCCGCGAGCTCGCTCGCCCACGGTAAAGGTTACTTACCTCCACCTTAATTTCCAAGTATTTTTGGGCCGGCAGATCAAACGCTAAAATGTCCAAAACATTGTTAAGAACAACCTATTGGAAAATCAAGATCTTAATTTATTGCCAAAAAAAAAAAAAATTCTTACAAAAGTAAAGTAATCTAGAATTTCATTGTGGATTGCTTGATTGATGTACGTGCAACAGTGCAGGAGGACTAGTACTCATGAATGATGATCGATATTGTGAGAAGATTGCTTTACCAATTAAGTTAAATACTCTAGATATTAAATTGCTCTGATCTCTACCCTACACACCCAATAGTGGTCCTTTAACTTAGTGATCAATTACATTTTGGTGAAGTTTTAACACATCATTATCATGTCCATACAAAAAATTAATTAACAATATTAAACCACTAACTCGTACGTTGTTCAACTGGGTCAAATATTTAAAAGAAAGAAGTCAACAACATCCATAATCACCATTAAAGAAAACAATCGATATTGAGATCTAGTTGTTGACAATTGCAAACTGATTGAAATTATTTTCAAAAGCATGTACCCATAGATAATCACCCAACAAACGTGGGAATGATTAGAGTTAGATTTGGTTTGATATGGGGGGTGAAGTTACTACACCAACGATGCTGGAAAAAGGAATTATCGCAGGAAGGAAGGATATATATATATATTTATATATCATGTTTCTTAATTAGAGGATGGAAAAGATAGCCCATAAAACTATATACAAATCTAAAAGAGAGTCCCTTATAACATCATTTTGGTTGAATTCAAAGATCTCACCATATATAAGGTCACTAGCTAGCTACCACCTCCCACAAAACAATGGGAATAAAGTCAAAGGCATCATTTGGTCGATTCTGGTTTTTCTATTCTTATGGAGGATTCTGGCCCGATCTACTGGCACTACTCGATCGGTTGCGTGCTGTCAATTATTTCCACAAAAAGTTGGCATTTCAAGTTTTCTAGCTTACCAACACACGATGATCATTCGTGTACATGAATTAATAAAACCAAAACTATATAATATATATCCAACTTAAGGCACGAAAGGTTGGCATGGAACAAATTTTGGAAGAGTTTCTGAAACACAAAAAAGAGACGGACCATGATCTTGAACTAATAATTGGAAGTAAATGAGTTGTGTATTTGTCCTTCTTACGCTATTATTAGGCACGCATGCACGCTTTGTTAACAGTATATAAATGTTTTTGAAATGGACTGCCACTTTAGGAACAACCACGAATTTGATTGTCACTTGTCCTATAGAAAGAAAGATACGTGCAAGTTTGCNGAAGAGTTTCTGAAACACAAAAAAGAGACGGACCATGATCTTGAACTAATAATTGGAAGTAAATGAGTTGTGTATTTGTCCTTCTTACGCTATTATTAGGCACGCAAGCACGCTTTGTTAACAGTATATAAATGTTTTTGAAATGGACTGCCACTTTAGGAACAACCACGAATTTGATTGTCACTTGTCCTATAGAAAGAAAGATACGTGCAAGTTTGTGAAGAAAATGACTAGCAAAACCAAAATGGTAAAGGTTGTATTGTCATATATAGCTGTATATAAGTGATCATGTATATATAGAATATCATGACAAAGTTAAAATAAACGTTTGAATTGAAAGTAGAGAGTACTACGTCATCCACACCGACTTGCAAGTAGAAGTACTCACCTACAAATATTAAGTTTCAAACATTTGAAGTGTATAATGTCTTTATCTACCTGCATAAACATCATGTGTCATGAATTACAGTGATGTCCTCTAATATTGCTCTTTTTTTCCAATATTCTTACTCAAAATATGGTAGTGATCATGATACTAATTAATTTATAATGGGGAAAAAGAGTATTAATTAAAGGTGGTAGTGTGAGAAAATCATTGCGAAGATCCTCAAAGTGATACTAATATATACATAAAATATCCTAACGGTGTGGTTTAGGAATGACGTGTGTGCGCGTATATATATATTGTCAAAGAACACAATCGCATGTGGGGCAGTGACATTTAAGGATATTTACTTATGGGGAATCTCATGATGTTAAATGGCCTATGTTTTGTGTTCAGAAGCACAATTATACCACCTTCGACCCGATTGAGATCTCTCTCTCTCTCTCTGATCCGTGCATGCTAATTAACTACCGAAAGTTTGTTGAGTGGACATAATGTACAATTTGAGCGTGGCGGCAATCCCCTATAGAATTTTATTGAACCCGAGCTTTAATTTTCTCCAAACGTATCGTTTTTCAAACTCTTAACTACAGTGTGCTGCATGTCGGTTGGTCATGGCCGAAAAGAAAGAAAATTAATATAGATGATCATTAGGGTTTGTCAAAATATAGACTAGCGTTTGTCGGTTAGATGAACCATGCATGCACCTACGTTTTTTCTAAAGCTAGCTAGCTTTAGTTACTTATTGTAAAATCACTCCATTAATTAATTTGAGTTTTATTTATCAAAAAACTAAGTTTTCCTTTTGATTTTCGTAGTACTTAATTTACATTTTTGAATTTTAAGAAACTCAAATTTTAGTTAATTCCTCTATTCTTCCCAATTTAATTAATTTCTAACCAACGAGAGGATTATCCCGTTGCGTAAAGATAAATATAGAGACTAAAACGAAAGTCTTTTACAACCCAAGAAAACTTGGAAAAACTAGTTTTTTTTTTTCCCCTGTAAAAGCTAGCAAGAGTTTGGCTACGACTAGGTGACTAATAAGATGATAAGTTTAGATATCACTAGGTGACTAAGATGATAGACTTCATCTTATGTTGGGATTTATATTTTGGATGAATGTAAAATAATTTGAGTTTAGCTAAAGCTGTTTTAATCTTATCTAGAGGTTGTTAGTAAGTGTTTTAGATAAGTCAAAAGTGTAGAAGTTGTCGAGTTCTAAGAGATAAGAGAAGAGTTTGAATGTGAAACTGTCAATGCTAAGAAGATAAGTATCAAGCACTAGTAAGCCGTTAGCAGAATTCGTCAGCAGAGTTTCATTATGATTTAGAAATTGCTTCCAGAAATCTATTTGAACTATCCTACTAGTTAGGATCTGTAGAGATTCAATTCTGGATAATTTTTTAGAGCACTTTCCAGTGCATATTTTGGTGAGAAATTTTTTTAGAGAATTTTCATATTGTTTCTCTCTAAGAGTGTGATCGTTGATCTCAGATTGAGACAGCGTGATCGTGATCAGCCACTCAAGTTTCAGAAGAAAAACTAATGTTTGAAGATCGTCAAAGCTTTTGGCTGCCACTATGGTGAGGCAAACGGGTCGTTTGTCGTGTCAAGTAAGAGATTCAATTGACAAAAATTTTGTAATTGAAACCTACTTGTACTTAACTTTCAAATAAAAAAATTGAATTTTTTGAATTTAGCTGTCCCTTAGGGTTTTACCTTTAAAGAGTTCTTTAAAGGATTTTCCTTCGTTACCAATTTTAGTGTTATGCAATTTATTTATGTTATGTTCATGTTTTTTTATCGTATAATTGCATAATTGACGACTAATCAATTTGTTAAGTGAATTGGTAGATCGTTGTGTAACAATACAGGGACATTTGGGTAATTTTATTTTCCTCTCAACAAATTGATAGAGATTGTTTTTCCTTCACTACTTGCAGCCATTCAAAGCATAGTTTGGAGTACTTTTCCGAATTCTAGGTCTATTTCATGCAAAGATAAAACGATCAATATTTAATAAAGGATCATCTAAACAAGGCCAGTGAAGGTCCCAATCCTTACCCAAGTCCAGGGTAAGCGTTGAAGATTTAGTTAGCTGGCCCATATCAATTTTTAGTTGGAAACTTGGAATGGTACCTAATATGAGCTAAGGAGAGACCCTTTGCACTGAAAAGGGCCACAAAGAGCTCAGGGGCTCTGGCATATTGAACGGGCCCACTTCTTTCCACCTTCTCTGCATGAATATTCGTGCAAGTTATCTAATTTTAGGTTTGTGATGAATGTTATATATTGCATTTATATCTTACTTTCGTTTTACTTTATAAGTGTGACATGCCTTTCTATCACCCTTGTATCATATCTTATTGTTCTTAAAAACATTCATATGTTGATGGAGAATGCAGACACCTTGCATGTCGTAGCAGGATAAGAGTGAGTTAATGGTGTAGTATATAGCACTTTCCATGGTTTGACTCATGTAAGCACCAATCAACTTGATTAAATTTAGAGTTTGTTAATATATAATATATACCCTATTAAACACCACTAAACTCAGTTAAGATTTGATAAAGTCTGCTTGTGTTTGGCTCTACACATTATCTCAAGTACTTCTTAACTCGTTTATGCATTTATACATGTATGGGCAATTGAATATTATTCATACTAATGACAAATGATATTCAATATTCGCTAAGAAAATACATGTATATTATTTATTAAGTAATAGTATAATTATTTATTAAGTAATAGTATAATTATTTATTAAGTAATAGTATAATTTATGCGTACTAACCTTTTTTTTTTTGTAGGTGTTCTCTATCGTTTGCTGTTTTTCGTTGGTTATGGCTTTGGGTTTAGAGTTTGGTGTTTGTTTGTGATTTATTTTGACTCTGAGTTTTGATCCTTGAAGTTCATGAATGTACCACGGTTTTCTTTCTCTACATGTGAGGGCTATTAATAAAATTGAGGAGAGGCCCCTCGTGGACAGGAGGCTCTAACTCTTTATGAAAAAGTATGTAAATGTAGATTACTTTATATATATATATTTGTTTAGTACTAAGATAATAATACAAGATTGTTATAAACTATAATCCATATTCCTAAATCATTAATTAGGAAATTATTATTATGTCACTAAGATTTCTTGAAGGTGTTTACTATAAGTATTGTGAGAATAGATGGAAATGAAAGTGAATTATGAGAATAGCTAAGAAAATAAATGAGTCATTCGAGTCAACCCATGGGTTATGCAAGTCAATCAAGTTAACAAGTTCAAAGGAGATTATTCTGAGTATAGGTATCGTGCATCGGTATGGGCCATAGCACGATACTCAGCTTTGGAGCTGGAGCGAGAGACAGTGTGTTGTTTTTTAGAGGACTAGGAGATGCAGTTGCTGCCCAAGAACACATAATAGCTAGTTGTTGAGTGATGGGTTTGAGGACAACCAGCCCAATCTGCATCAGAAAATGCATAAAGATAAAGTGTAGATTGTGAAGTAAAATGCATACCAAGATCAACTGTACCATGTAAATACCGAAGGATGCGTTTTGCCATTTTGTAATCAACAATGCTGGGTGAGTGCATAAATTGTGAGACAAAGTTGACACAAAAGGCTAAGTCAGGATGAGTGAGGGTAAGGTATTGAAGGCCACCAACAATCCTACGATAATGACCATGGTCAGGGTAGGGAATGTCACTAGTGAGACCCTTTGTTTTGGGCATCATGCGAGTACCCATGGGTTTGCAGTCTTGCATTTGGGCACGTTCTAAAATATTTGAAGCATATTTGGCCTGAGATAAGATGAACCCATCAGAGATGCGAGTGACCTGAATCCCTAAAAAGTAATGAAAAGGACCAAGGTTTTTCATGGCAAATTGTTGGCCAAGAGTAGTAATGAAAGTGTTGAGATGACTAGGGTCGGAGCCAATTAAGAGAATATCATCAACATATAACAAAAGAGTTATAGTGCTGTGAGAAGAGTGATAAGTAAAAAAGAATTATTATGAATTCCATGACTTGCTCTATCCATTATGTTTTTTGTGAGGGAAATAAAGTTGCCGATTGGTTAGCCAAACATGGGGCTTCTGGTATCGATTTAGTTTTTTCCCACATAACGGAGACTCCCCAAGCACTGCATTGTCTTATCCGCATGGACTACTCCAGCCTGCCTTCGCTTCGTCTCAGTTAGATTCGTTATGTTTTTGCTTGTGATTTTTTTCTATTTTCTCTTGTTATTTTTTTATACTGGTTTGGTGTTTTTTCTGCATGCTGGGCTTTTCTTTGTACCCCAGATGCTTTTTTTTGTAACCACGGTTTTCCTCTGCCACAAGTGAGGGTTATTAATAAAATTGGGGAGGGGTCACTCTTGGACAGGTGACCCTAACTCTTTCTTTTTTAAAAAAAAAAAGTAAAAAGAAAGGGGTCAGTAGTGCTACAAGAGAACCCATAAGTAATGAGAAAATTACTAAATTTATCAAACCATGCACTAGGAGCTTGTTTTAAACCATATAAAGCTTTGTTTAGTCTGCAAAAATGTGAGGCAAGAGTTGGATGGATGAAACCTGGAGGTTGATCCATAAAAACATCTTCTTGTATATCACCATGAAGAAAATCATTCTTGACGTCAAGCTGGCGAATGTCCCAACGATGAAAAAGAGCTAAGGTAAGTACAATGCGAATGGTGCCAAGTTTAATGACAGGAGAGAAAGTCTCTGTATAATTGACCCCATCCATTTGATGGAATCCTTTTGCAACAAGCCGAGCTTTGAGTCGATCAAGGGAACCATCGGCTTTGATTTTGGTCTTGAAGACCCATTTGCAGCCAATGACATCCATGGTCGGGGTGCGGGGCACAAGGGTCCATGTGTGGTTGTCAAGGAGTGCTTGGAGTTCGTCTTGCATAGCCTTGGTCCATCCAAGATGGTTGAGAGCAGAGCAGACAGTCTTTGGTTCCTGTGGAAGATCAACAAGAGTATGAAGATTAGCATATTTAGGTTTAGGTTTGTGAATACCAACCCTGGAGTGTGTGACCATGTGATGGCGAGAAGAAGACTGAGTGGACTCGGCCACTGGTGATGGCGATGAAGGAGTGAAGGCAATTGTCTCATGGGAAGCATTACTTGACATTTCGGGATGAGAGAAGGTAGGTGCAGTGGATGGTTCAGTCACAATTACCGGAGGAATGGGAATATCTGCATCAAGATGAGGGACCTGCAGGGTAGAATAACTAGCAGCATCTAAAGAGATAGTATTTGAAATAGGATGCGCAATTCATGGAACACAGACAATATTTGAGCATCGAAGCATGGGATATGAAGGTTACCAGATTGTTTAAAAAGGAAGGTAGATTCATCAAAGACAACATGTTGTGAGATGAAAGTGCATCGAGAGGGTGGATGGTAACATTTGTAACCTTGATGGTGTTCACTATAGCCTAAGAAAATGCAAGGTAGAGTTTTGGGATCAAACTTGTTATATTTGGTATCCCAAGTATAAGGATAGCATTTCGAACCAAAAACACGAAGAGAGGTATAGTCGAGAAATGACCATAGAGGATGGAAAAGGGAGAATCAAGACCAAGGGCGGTAGAAGGAAGGCGATTAATTAAAAAAACAGTAGTAGTGAAAGCTTCTACCCATAAACGTTTCGGAACACCACTATGAAAAATCATAGTCATGCCTAATTCCCTAATGGTGCGATGTCGGCGTTCGACCAAGCCATTTTGTTCAGGGGTATGGGGACAAGAATATTGATGCAAGATTCCTTGTTTCTAGACGTGAGAATTGAATTGATGGTTAGTGAATTCACCGCCACCATCAAATTGAAAATTTTTGATTTTTTTGTTAAATTGACGATCAACGTATTTTTCAAATAAAAGAAAGGCATTAAAAAAATCAAATTTTTTGCGAAGGGGAGTAAACCACATATATTTTGAAAAACTATCAACTAAACATGTATAATATTGAAATTTTTCAACAGATAAAACAGGAGCAGGACCCCACAAGTCACAATAGATTTTATCAAATACATTAAGATGAGGATGGTAGGAGGACAAAAAAGGTAATTTGCTCATTTTTCCTAGTTGGTAGCTTTCACAAATCGAGGTACCATTATGCTTGCCAATGAGTTGAATAAGACCTTTGGAATGAAGAACTTGAAGAGTAAAGGCTTGGGGATGACCCAACCGTTGATGCCACGTTTCTTCAGGTACTGATCAAAATCGGGTGGAGAAATGAGCTTCAACAGATGGGGAGAAGACATACAAGTTACCCTTCCGTTGCCTGTTCAAGATTGTGGTTGGTCGCTTTGTCCTTTATAGAAAAACCAATACCATAAAATTCACACAGGTAAGGATAATCAGACGTTAATTGACTAATAGATAAAATATTTTTAGCAAGATTGGGAACTAATAAAACATCTTTTAATTTAATTTGAGAAGTACCGGATCCAATAATAGTATCACCAATATGAGTGATTTCATGTAACGTGCCATCACCAACAATAACAGCATCAGTACCAAAATAACGATGAAGATTTTCAAGCATACCTGAATTACCTGACATATGGGTAGTGGCACCTGTGTCAGTAGCAGTCCATTCAATGTCGGAGACAGAGTTATTAAGAGTGAGCGCAGCCAAAGCTTGTGGAACATCATCAGGTTGAAGAGTATGATCAAAACGTTGCCCAACATTTAAGTGCCACATGTCCTTTTTTGCCACAAATTTGACAAGTGTCAATTGTTTTGGTATCTCGCGTAGGGGCTGAATTATTTGAGGGATGTGGTGCATGCGGCTGGGCAGAGTTTTGAGGGGCTCTTGAGTTGAAATTCGACTGGGTGGAACCCGCGTCCCTTGGAGTTGAAGGATCGGTCACCTTGTCGCCGAGTATGAGAGCTTGTTCTTTGTCCATAAAAAACCATAGAATTGTTAGAGAAAGAATCATGAATGTGAGATCGGAGCTCATACCCTTGGAGGAGCGGCACCACTTCAGAATATGTCGGCATCAGTGGTTTAAGCATGGAGGTGATGAATGGTTTGTACTTCGGTCCAAGGTTGTTCAAGAGGGAGAACACCTTCATTTTATCCTCCATGGGCCGTCCGATTGCTTGTAAATTGTCACAGAGAGTCTTGAACTGCCGAAGATGATCGGCAAGAGAGGTGGTTGGCTCTTTCCTCAAGTACGAGATTTGTTGGGTAAGGTGAAATTCCCTCTTTTGAGATGCTTGGGCATAGGCAGCTTTGAGGGCTTCCCAGACATGGTTAGAGGTGTCAAGACCAACCACTAATCCTAGTGCTTCTTTGGATAGGGTGCCAATGATCCACCCACGAAGGAGTCGATCTGCCTTGCGCCATTGAAGGTATGCCTGCGTTAATTCTTGGGTTGGGTTGGAGGAATCATCTGAGTATTTGGGTGGTGGGGGGGAGTCACTAGTGAGGTGCTCGACCAAGTCTTGGCTCTTAGCCAAGGCTAAAATTTGTTCTCTCCACAAAGGATAATTTCCTTGGGTGAGTTTGAGAGTAACAAAGTTGCCTACACTCAGTGAGATGGAGGCCATGTTTAATTGAGAGGAAGACTCTCTTGCACTCTCACAAGGCTCTGGATACCATAAAGACAAATGGATTCAAGGTGTTTGTAGAAAAGTCTCACAAAACCGTGAGTCCATGCATGAGAGCCTTCCAATATATATACCGTATGTACAATGAATTGAAAGGAAGAAAATAAGGAAATTAACTAGCCGTTTACAAAAGATTTATGTTGAATCTTTCCATATAAAGCATGCGTAGCCATTGTGTCATTGACGTGAATCTGGTTGTTTCCATAAATGGACTTGTAGCCGTTGGGTCTTGTTGATCTTTGAGTCTCGGTTTCCATAGAGGGAGTTGGGGCAGTTAGACTAAAATGGGTCTTAGTTTCCATAGAGGAAATTGTAGCCATTGGGATGATTTGAGTTTGGGTTTCCATAAATGGACTTGTAGCCGTTGGGTCTTGTTGATCTTTGGAATTATCTTCAATACCTCAGTGGTTTGTTACACAAACCTTGGGCTAAGAAATCACTCTAGACATCACCATCATAGTTCTTGCACACCCATACATAACCTCGTTCACTCTTGAGAGCACTCTTGAGAGCATAAGCCACCATACCATCAATGAGTCGGTGTTCGTACCTTGTAATTTAATGGTACAAGTAAACAAAATGGTCATTTGCATATCAAATATTTTTTAAACAAAAAGTGGCAGAAAGCTCACCATATGCTAGCAACCTCAAACTTCGATATCGATTTCCAATTGGCCTCACAAACTTCTTGAAATTTGTCCTTGAATCTTCACTGAATGGACATGAACATGGTTTTAATTATAACAATATTGTCACAATATTAAATCGTAGAAGAATTAAATTTGATTTTTTTTTTCTGATAAAAGTTTACTGTTTTTATTCAATATAAAGATTGAAAAATTACAACAATGCATCATGACAGATAACTTGTGAGATACTTTCAAGAAAGGAAACCCACCAAGTCACTAGGTCATCTATATGCCATGAATGTCTTGCCAAGTAATGGGCAGCAGCATTGGCCATTTGGCCTCTATGCTTTACAACAACCTTTGGGAATGTTTGTAGCAATTTCTTAATCTCATAGATTAGGTTTCCCCACATAGACAGTGATTCTTTATCTCCGTTGATTTCTTGGACTGCCAGTAAAGAATCACTCTCCACTTGAAGATCTTTTAAACATAATGAGAAGCAAATCTATAATCCTCTCAACACTGCTAGAAGTTCGATTTCCATGTTCTGGTTTTCTGGTTGTGAAGATTACCTTTCCATTCTCATCTCTAAGAATCATCCCTACACCTGAACTGCATTTATCTGGAAATATAGCACCATCAATATTTAACTTTAGTGCTCCCAATGGTGGGGGCTGCCAATGGTCTTGATGCCTCAGATCCTTTTGCTTCTCCTCTGCTGCATTAATATGATCCTGGTGCACTGAAAGGGCATAGTCTATTGCTTCTTCTGGAGATAGATGCTTATTCTCAAAGATCAGTTGATTTCTTTGATACCATAGACCCCAAGCACATAGGAATAATGTCTCCATCTCACTTGGCTTGTTCCTTCTAGCTACATGGGTTGCAATCTGGATAAAATTCCTCTGCAATTGATCCTTCTGCAAGAAATTCAAATAAATTTGTAGAACAACTCTGAAGCTTGTGCAGTAGAGGAGGGCATGGTTAATGTCTTCATCTTCATTTTTGCACCATCTGCACTTTGATTCAAGTACCACCTTCTTGGCTAGTAGGTTTGTTAATGAAGGTAAGCCATTTCTGCATGCCCTCCAAGCAAGATCTTCACCCTGTTAGGGACTTGCATTTTTCATATTTTCCTCCACATGCTTTTCTACTCATCCCTATAAGAAACCTCACCAAGTTGCCCCTCTTCACTGTAGGACCTGAATAACCTGTATGCACTCTTGACACTAAACTGGCCATTTTTCTCATGCTCCCATACGATGCTATCTGGTATACTGTCTGAAGCTAGCATCAGATTAAGGGCCTCATAAGCTTCCCTTGGAGGTAAGAGGCTTTTTACATTTACTGGATCCCACCATTTGGTTTGGCCATCTATAAGCTCAAAAACTATTCAGAGCAGTTTGGTTGGGTTAATGTTCTCAGGTATTGGAGCCAGTTTATGATTAAGCAACTAATAATCTGACCAAATGTTGATGTTTCTCCCATTTCCCACCCTCCACCTGCATCCTTTTAGTAGTAGTTTCTTTGCCTCCCATATGCCCCGCCACACATAAGAGGGAGATGTTCCAATCTTAGCATCTTTAAAACTGGTCTTAGGGAAATACTTGGCTTTAAAAAGCTTATGCAGCAGTTTATCTTCATTTTGTAGAATCTGCCAGCCTTGCTTGGCTAGTAATGTCATATTAAAGATCTTCATATCCTTAAATCCCATTCCTTCATTTGCCTTTGACTCACACATTTTTCTCCAACTGATCCACCTTATTTTATTTTCCTCCTTCTTTTAACCCCACCAGAATTTTGCAATTAAGCTCTCCAACTCAGTACACAGTGAAGCTGGAAGTTTGAAGACACTCATCGTATAGATGGGAATAGAGAGAGCTACTGCTTTGATGAGAACCTCCTTTCCTCCTTGTGATGGAAGCTTCTCCTTCCATTCTTGTAGTTTTTGCCACACCTTGTTTTTCAGTTGAGAGAATGCATTGTACTTCTCTCGGCCCACCATGGGAGGGAGTCCCAAATATTTATCATAATTTTGACTTTGTTGGACATCCCAAAATTGCATGATCTCTTCTTGTTGGCTAGGTGTTATGCTTTTGCTAAACACCATGGAAGTCTTTTCTCTATTCACCTTTTGTCCTGATGCTTTTTCATAATCCTCCAACAACTGAAGAATATTTTTGTTTGTCTGTAAGTTGGCTGTACAAAACAGTACACTGTCATCTACAAACATAAGTCGATTCACCCTTGGAGCGCCCCTACATACTCTAATTCCCTCTACTGCCCTTTGTGCTTCGGCTTCTTGTAGTAGAGAAGTTAATCCCTCAGTACATAAAAGGAACATGTATGGGGAGATTGGATCTTCTTGCCTTAAGCCTCTCGAAGGATAGAGAGGACCCTTAGGGGCCCCATTCACCAAGATTGAGAAAGAGACAGATTTTACACATTGCATGATCAAACCAATCCATTTAGCTCCAAATCCCATTTTTTCCATGACTGTTTGAAGAAAATCCCATTCTATACGATCATAAGTTTGCTTATGTCAAGCTTGAGTGACATAAAATCCTTTTAAACTTGTCTCTTGCTTCGGATAAAATGCACAAGCTCATAAGCTATGAGCACATCATCATTGATCAATCTACCTGGTACAAATGCACACTACAAGGAGGAAATCAGGTTTGGTAGTACTCCTTTTAGCCTATTTGCTAGCACCTTTGCCACCAACTTATATAGAACATTACAAAGGCTAATTGGCTTGAAATCAGAGACCAACTCAGCCTTTTTTGGAATCAAAGAAACAAAAGTGTGGTTTAGCAAAGGAGGAAGGTTGCCAGTGTTAAGGGAGTGTAGTGCAGCATGAGTAACATCATTTCCCACTATATGCCAGTATTTTTGGAAGAATAATGGGGCCATTCCATCCAGTCCAGGAGCCTTTGAGGGGTTCATCTACTTAAGGGCTTCTTCCACTTCAGCGGCAACAAACTGCATCTCTAGTTTTGACTTCATCTCTTCAGATACTCTTCCTTCCAGCTTTTCCAAGAAATTCATGCTACCCCTCTCTGTTGAAGCCATGAATATGTTGTGAAAGTAATTGAGTATTACTGCATCACGTGCCTTATCCACTTGCCAGACTCCATTGAGGTCCCTTATCCCTCTAATGGTATTCTTTGCCTTTCTTTGTAAAGCTTTGTGATGGAAAAACCTGGAATTTCTGTCTCTTTCTGTCAACCATAACACCCTTAATCTTTGTCTCCACATGATTTCCCCTCTCTCCAGCCATTTGTGAACCTCAACTTGAGCCTTCTTAATTCCTCTCTATTATGGCTTCTAGGACTTGAATCTTCTATTAGCTTGAGCTGTTGTTTGGCCTTTTGCAAGTTTTTTTGGACATTACCAAAGCTGTTTTTGTTCCATCTGTCGAGTTGTTCATTGCAAGTCTTGATTTGCCTCATCACTCCCTTCATTTTTCTAGCCCCAGAGCAGTCCCTCCAGGCTTTTTCAATTACTACTTTGCAATTACTGTCCTCTACCCACATTGCCTCAAATCAAAATAACCTCTTCCCTTTTCTCTTAGTTTTTTCCTTCTGCATTTGCAGCTTTATTGGCACATGATGATCAGACTATGCCACACTACCATGATTTACACTAGTTATAGGGTATAATTCTTTCCATTTCATATTAGCCAAACATCAGTCTAGTCTCTCACTAATACATTGTGCATGTTCCCTATTATTACACCAGGTAAATGGATTACCAATAAATCATAAGTCCATTAGATCACAGTCATCAACTACATCTCTGAAATCTTGCATTTGTTTTCAACTTTATCCCTTCCACCCCTTCTTTCATTAACACTTAACACCTCATTGAAATCTCCCATTAATAGCCACCCTTTGTCAGTTGGTACCTTTAGAGACCGGATCAAGCTCCAAGTTTCATGTCTTCTGCTAGCATCGGGTTGCCAATACACCCCCGTGAGATACCAAACTTCACCTTGATCATGTATGGTAGCATGGATATGGCTTTTTGAGTAATTATGTATCACCACTGTTGTATCATTTTTCCTGAGGAGAGCAATACCTCCACTCCGCCCTTCACTACTGACTGCCAGGCAATTTTCTAGACCCAATCGATACTTGAGTTTCTCCATCACTTTTTCATGCAGCCTTGTCTCTTGTAGGAACAAGACTTTGGGAACTTCCTCTTTGACTAAGTCAGCGAGAGCTCTAACTCCCCGTGGGTTTTAAAGCCCATGGGAGTTCCAACTAATGAGATTCATGAGGTTTGGAAGGGCTGTTCAACAGCCTCTACCGATATCAAAACACCATTTTCACTGGCTTGACTTGTACTCATTGAGCTAGTTGTAGGGTTCCCTTTAAACTCCCTCATCAACTTCCTCTTTTTACCTTCTTTCAATGATAAAGGTGTATTACTATTTTCTTCTGCTATACATTTTTTGTTAGGACTTTTATTTTGTGTTTCAGGAACCTTACCTGGGTTACGTTCTACATGTCTTCGCCTTATGCTTCGGGAGGACCTTCAAAGTGGTAATATTGATGGTGGTTGGGCTTTGCATGCACTCTGTCCTTGGGCAGATTGAGTTCGCTCCTTTACCAAGCCCACTAACCTCTCCTCTGCAGTTCCATGCATCACGTGTTCTAAAGTTTCTTCAGTCACCAAGGTTGACTCTGTTTGTGGGCAACGACCCTTTAAATCTCAATGCATATCCCTGGTTCCTTCCTTTGCATTAACTGCTGTTGACTTAGGAGGATTTTCTGACTGTTCTTCTGCCACATTCTCACCTAAAGTCCCGTGCTCCTTTTTTGAATTTCGTACAGGTTGTACTCCACCTGCGTCCCTCGTGTGTATCCCTGTCTTCACTGGGTTCCTCTTCTCTGCTGAGTTATACCCTTTCTGAGTGCCTTCACGAGTTTTGTGGTCACCTACCTCCGCCCAAAGCCAGCTTCCAAACTGGTTGTTGTTTGCCTCTGTGGGGTCTATCATAGAGCATCCTACCCGTCATGAATGATTTTGTCGCACTGTAGATAGAACCATGGTAGTTTTTCATACTTAATCGGAACCCAGGTTTTCTCAGATCTAACAGCATCTTAACTCGCAGGTACTGACCCCACCCCAAATCATCTGTATCTACTTCGACGTCTTCCACCTCACCTAGAGACCTTCCCAGCTTCTCCCGCACCCTTGTGACATCCCTACCAGAGGCAGGTTATGGAACTGAACCCACAGTGCCGCCATCTTGAAGGACATTTTGCTAAGTGGGGTGTAACCGTCAAATGCATTCATGACAAACACGTACCCATCAAAGAGCCATGGTCTACCCTGCTCCACTCGGCTTATCTGCATGGTTGGCAAAAGTAATGATAAACATGTTCCTCTCGAGTTCTGTGAACACAGCAGGTTTAGTAAGGCGCCAGACCTTAGCCATAGTAGTTTCAAATATATGCCTCCCAATTTGTCGTTCCAACCAGATTTTGCTCACCAAACTTCGGTCCCCTTTTCGTAACACTTTTGGTATTTCTTCCCCTCCGATATCAATAGCCATTCCTTCTTCTTTGTTTAGTTTAAAGTTCTCCCATAGCTCCTGTATTGCTTCCATGACAAACCAGCCTTTTCGTTGATAAAGAGTAGCCCGACACCACCTCAAACTCTCCTGAGAGAATGTTAGAGAGGAGAGTTTGGCCAAAAAACCAAAGATTCCCCTACCCACTTCCAAGCTCAGCACTCAGCAGATGACTAAAATTACAAATTCGATTTTACTTGTAAAAAAAATTTGAATTAAATTTTTATAATAAGTACTAATATTTTAAAAAAAAAATCAATACAACAAACAAGTCCACATACCTTCCATCATACTTCTTCAGAATAGTGTTCTTTGTGCTAAGATAAAGTGGCCACTTCTTCTCATAGGCAGTGTCCAGGTAAGCCTTAGTGAAAGCATGGATATCAAGTTCAATGTGATAGGTGGTAAATTGGTGTCTTGCTTCTCCTGTTTGATGCTATAAGGGTTTGCTCACAATCCACCATCCTGATGTTGGAACCAAGTTCATTCTCATTGTAAATTTCTCCAAAAAGTAACCTCCCTTGGATTATTGTGGAAGCTTGCTCCTGTATTTCTCAACTTGCCATTGGTATGATAGACATTATAATTCTGGTTGTGTACATGAAATAATTAGTTTTGGAAGTAAATTAAATGTTTGAATTGTTGCAAAAAGTTTAAAAAAGCCACTATTTTTCAAAAATGTTGAATTTTCTGAACTATTTTGCTCCTATAAAAATGGTTTTACAATTTTTTTTTAATGCAGCATGTCAGTATGGAAAAAGGGGAAGAAAACCCATCTCTCTTAACACTATGTAGCTAAAGTCCCCCAATCGCGGTATGTTATATGATTGTTAACATTTGTTAGGAGTTTGTCAACCTCGTACTTGCTAATTATCATTATTATTGTTATGTTAAGACGTCCTAATAACTGATCCAAACTTTCCAAATTATATGCACGGTTACCTTGAACCAGAGCCTACATGGTCATCGGCTTTTATGCTATATCCAAATGCATACCACTATCCAAGCAACATTTAGATGGTGATGCAACTTAGTTTTTTTTTTTTCTTGGTTTTTGGAAGTTTAATTGCTTTCATTTTTAGCAGAATGCTGGTTACCCATTTCAATATGGGATGAGACCTCCAACTTCTCTGATGACTACAAGCTCCGGAACGACTGAAAGATTTGATAAATAGGATACACCTGGGTGTAGGGAAACTGAAGCACCATGTTCCTCCTCTAGGGTTCATGAACAAGGTGAAGAGGATAGGTCAGATTCAGGAGAAACTGATGATGGCACTGCCGGGACACCTTTGTTAGATTGAATGGATGGTGGTGATGTGATTGAGGAGCCAAAAGCGGTGATGGAGTTTGATTCTTTTGAGGAATTAATGAGCTATTATAAGCTATATGCTAAGAAATGCGGATTTGGATCCATGACACAAAGGAGTGAAAGGGATGACGAAGGGAGTGTCAGATATGTCACTCTTGGTTGTACTCATGGGGGTAAAGTTCGGAATAAGAAGATGAATGTCGCCAAACCACGCTCAACAGGAAATACTGACTGTAAGACAATGATTAATGTCTTAAAAGTTGAGGGAAAGATGCAGTTGACGGTAGTTCATAATACCCACAATCACGGACTATGTCCACAAAAATCCCGCTTCTTCCGATGTAATCGCGAAGTTAGTGAGACTGTAAAAAGAGTACTAGATACTAATAACCTTGCTAGCATTCGAATGAACAAGAGGGATCTCTTGTTGTCAGCGTGGGAGGATTTGAGAACCTCCCATTTTTGAAAAAATATTGTCGAAATTACATTGAAAAGGCAAGACATCTACGACTTGAAGCAAGTGGTGCTAAAGCGCTACAAGGCTATTTTTCTAGGATGCAGTACAACAACCTTGGATTCTTTGCCTTGATGGATTTAGTTGATGATGGGAGGTTAAAGAATATCTTTTGAGCAGATCCACGCAGTAGGGCAGCTTATCAAGATTTTGGTGATGTGATAACATTTGACACAACGTACTTGACAAACAGATATGGGATGCCTTTTACTCCCTTTATTGGTGTAAATCATTATGGGCAGTCGATTCTCTTGGGAGCAGGCTTAATTTCCAGTGAGGACACAGAGACTTTTACATGGTTATTTCAGACCTGGCTGCAGTGTATGGATGGTATAACCCCATCATCTATTATTACTGACCAAGATAGAGTAATGAAAAATGCAATTGCTATTGTATTTTCAAAAAGCTGACATAGAGTTTGCCTGTGGCATATACTGAAAAAAATCTCCGAGAAGCTTGGCTCCCATCGTGCCTACAAAAGTGGCCTAAAAATTCAATTGTTGAAATGTGTGTATGACACTCAAACTATTGAAGAGTTTGAGAAATCATGGGAAGAGTTAATTAGCACGTTCTTGTTGCAGAATGTCTGGTTACAAAGTTTGTATGCTGAGTGCACATATTGGGTACTGGTATTCCTAAAGGAGTATTTTTGGGCTTGCATGAGTACAACACAACGGAGCGAGTTTATGAATGCATTTTTTGATAGATATGTTGATGCAAAGACAAACTTAAAGGAGTTTGTGAACCAGTTTCACAATGCCTTGAGAAAGAAAATAATGAAATTAGCTCGGACTTCCACTCATTTAGCATTATAATTCCATGCATATTTAGATCTCTAATCGAAAAGAGATTCTAAGAGTTATACACGAATGCAAAATTCAGGAAAGCTCAGTAGCAAGTTATGGGTGTGCTCGATATGAATCTATCTCTACTTAGACGAAATGGTGTGAAGAAGACCTACCTAGTAGAAGATGAAATTCGTGTTGAGGAGTTCACGAAACATGTTACATATTATGTGGACTTTAATGAGGAAGGTTGCGATGTTATGTGTTCATGTGGGTTATTTCAGATGAAGGGGATACTGTGTAGGCATGCCTTGGCCATATTCAAATGTAACAGGATAAATTATTTGCCAGATAGGTACATTTTAGATCGATGGAGGAATGACATCAAATGGAGATACACGTTAATCTACAGTACCTATGACACAGGATATAAGCGGGAAGATACTAACAGATATTCATGTCTATTGAATATTTGTTATCGGATGATTACTCATGCAACGGGTTCAAAAGAGCATACTGAAGATGTAACTAAAACTTATATGCAATGATTGATTTATATTATGGCAACCAAGAACCCCTTCAATGACCCAAACGGGTTCTAATGTTGGTTTAACAACAAGGGACACAACTACAGTTGGCAGTTTGCAGCAAGTATTTAGTCCACGAGTTGTGTGCTGAAAAGACAGACACCCATCTATGAGGAGAGCATCTAGGATGGAGCAAGACATGCTGAAAATTAAAGTGAAGACGAAAAAAGCAAATGTAAAGGGTAAACGTAAAGAGGTTCGATATTTTTAATAACAAGAATATTTGCCATATACATGTTTATTTGGATTGATTTATTTATGCAAATATTGTGCTGACATAGAGCTTTTATTTGTTACTTTATTATTAGCGAGATGGAGGAGATGTGCCAGCCCAAAACATGTGTAGGAATTTATTTGGGCCATCCGAGATAGATGCTGCTGAAGGAAACGTGTTGGTATACTTCCTTTTTTTGCAAAATTGCTGCCTTATTTGGAGAAGTAATTCCTACACATGCGGTAGACTTATATTTGCCATATTTTTGTTGTTATCTATCTATCACTAGACTGTTCCAGTTAGCTTAGCTATTGACATTAGTGGAATCCAAAATATGGTTGGGAGTCAAGAAAGTGTAATATTTCTAACTTTTTAATAGATTTTAATAGTCTTATTGATGTCACATTAATATTTGCTAATTATTCTTTACAGATGCAACTTGGAGTGGATGGATCACAACCTTTGCAACCTTGGTTGGATGGATCACAATTGGTGCAATGATATTGTTGAATTTTAATTTCTACTTATATTTTTTGAGACTTTATAACTTATGATTCAATTTTGTGGTATATGCATGAAAAGTATGTGCATGAAAATTGTCTATTAGATATGACTTACCTGTATATATGTAAAAAAAAAAAGATATGACTTCTCATTAAATATTCTTAATTTAGCGAGATGCAAGAGTATTGTTTGTGGAGGCAGATGGTGCTACTTAGGACACTATTGAAAGCTTGGAAGAAGAAAGCTTGTCAAGTGATAGTTTTTGAAATTTTTTTTGGAAGAAGAAAGATTGGCAGTACTATAGTCCTAGTGATCTTTTTGTAATTATTTGAAGGCAAGTGATAGTTTTTGTAATTATTTTTGGAGGAAGAAAAATTGGTAGGACTATAGTCCTAGTGATTGTTTTTGTAGTGATTTTGGAAAGGAAGAAAGCTTGGTATACCTGGAAGGAAAAAGTTTTTGTAATGACTTACCTATGTATTGATTATAAAATGCCCAACTATCCATTGTAGTTTTGAACCTGGTTACTTTGATTGTAGTATTTTATATTATGTGATTGATTGTTTTCCAAGAATTGCTTCTCAATGTTTAAGACCATGCAGAATAGTGGGACTCACTTTTTTATAAAGTGCTTGTTCGAAACTTATCTATTTAAGACTTGTACTTAGCAATACTCTTTAAGCTTAAAGTACATCACAGGGAGCTCTTTGAAAGAATGTTGTACCATCTCATCTAATTTCTTTGTATGAACAATTACACTTTTGCAGGCAGCTTATGTACATCAAAGGAATGATTTTAGGAGTGAGAAATGTCAAATTCTCGTTTCATTCTACATTAAGAGTCGTGAAAAGGGGCTAATCCTAACGTGTTGAAAAATGAAACGCTTTATCAATAAAACATGGGAAGTGTCCAAAGTATAGACGAGTGGCTGAAAACAACTAGGAGCATGCTTGCTTCCTTTCTCTCAACTTCATGATTCAGATTGAAAGACCAACCTGCATGCATCTTTCTTTTTTCTCATTTTGAAGCAATGTACATGAATTCAGGAATCGTTTTGTTCTATGCACAAGTTTGATTCAGCAATGGTTAAGCACCAATACAAATATTTTGTAAGAAATGTGAAATAGTAGTTTAGTAACACCATCCATGACTTGGAAGTGGCATTCAAGTGAGGGTAATTGACATGCATGAGCAAACCAAAGAAAGTCAGATACCTAAAATCTCATATGCTCATCACAACAATAGAATTGTTTCCCCAAAAACAAAACTACATTTGGCATGCGAACCATTTCTTTCCACCAGTTTAACGACATTGCATTAAATTCTTGGTTCTAACTAGGGCTAATTTAATTCCAAAACCTTCCACTGCTGCTGAATATCCAACCTAATATCTACCAATAAAGTCAAACGAATAGCAGCCAATGATAGAATTTGCAATAATATATCACGAAACTTGTATTAGTTGGGATTTTTTTCTTGGACACCTGGTGCTAATAAAAAAAAAAAATCTTCTATCAGTTCATAATAAAAAGCAAGAGCCCTTTGTCCAAAGAGCAGGACCGTTTTGGAACCCATCTAATTGAAAACGCCCTTAAAGTACTCTCAATACTCTTCATGAAGATAAGAATGGCGTTCAAAAGCCATAAGAGCACCGATGTGCAGAATCAACAGTCTATTCAAGTACTTACAACACAGGAAAAGATCAGAGCATTGATCAGCGGAAGGAATCCATATAATTCCAGTTACATGCAAGCATTTTCACTAGTAATTCCAGAAGTAGTACTAGTACCTACACGCAAGCATCTTCACTAGTACCTAGATGTAATTGGGCTTGATGAGTTGTTTGTAAACTTCTGGTGTACTCTGTTACTATCGTTATTTCAATAAAATTTACTTTTAACTATCAAAAAAAAAAAAAAGAAGCACTGCTCCTCTACCAGTAAAAAGTTTAAGTTATCAAGGAAGCAAGGATTATAGTTAGTTAAGATTGAAGTCAAATACCACAGCTATTCATTTTGTACACAAGATTGAAATCGTATTCCTAATTCTAAAGATTTGAGCCAAAATATCTGAATAAGAAGATTTCTAAGATATTTAGGAAAATGAACATGGTCAATCATTTTGGGGTGCTTAGGGCAACCAGGCCAACATTATCAACTCCATCTCATTCAATTCATTAAAACCACTTCCCACCTATTTAGATCCTACCAAGAAAAAAAAAAATCCCTCTCATCAAGCTCAACTTAAAAAAAAATTAAAAACAAAAGAGCAAATAAAAACTCAATAAAGGGGTTCTCACTTCCAATATCTAGAGGGAGACACCAATTTTCACTTATAGAAGTTTATAGACTTTTAAAACCAAGTCGACCAATAGCTCCTGCCAAGCTGTCCCTAATAACCAATTGTACCACCAGGCTTGTTCTATTATATGTTCATTTATCTACAAATGGTAGCTAATTACACAGAGCCCCATCTCTATTGTTGATAAAATAATAAATAAAAATCCCAAATTTTTGGCATCATGGCTCTCAGAATTACTAATGGAAGACATGCAAAAAAGAAAAAGAATTGCATTTTCTGCAAAATAAAGTAGATCATTCAGCTAATGCAACCGAACAATTCCCCCATGCCACTTAGTAATCTCAACAACAGGGCTAAGGATTTTCTTCATTGTATGTAAAATAAACCTGACATTACAACATCCACAACTTGAGTAAGCCCACCAAAGCCAACTCTTACACGAACAAGTCTAACAGAGACACTTTTAAACAATACCTAACCCGGAAAATCTTAATTATACTTCTCAATGATAATTCATTCTTGCAGAAGATACCAACATTTTGTAGAATAAATTGGTAAATAAATGAACATGTTTATCCGAAATTGTAATCCATCGTTATAATCTTAATAACACATACAATTCGTTGCACATACATGTATATATGTATGTATAATACCAAAAAGACTCACAACGAAAAGGGAAAATGAGCGAGCGACCCTGGAAATTATGAACCCTGAGACAACTCGCAGAAAGCACGTGCCTGGATGGAAATGTATGGAGTGAGACGAGTGATGATGAGAGCGCTGTGCAATGGCACCAGCGATTGAATGCACCCCATCTCTCCAGCCATGGTCCTTTCGATTCACAACAAGGTAAGAACATAATTGATTTTTTCTTTTTGGGTTTCAATTAAAAAAGACAAGCCAAGAAGAGGTTGTGGGAGACCCACCTGGTGGTGGAGAAGACTGGGTGGTAGTGTGGCCGAGGTGGAACCAGAGGCCGGAGGAGGCCAGGTAGGGATGATGCAGAGGAGGATGAGCGTCGGATTGGGGAGGATCTGCTGGTAGAGAGCAAATATCTCGGCACCATTGTTTTCGACTCCGAGTGAATCCCCTAGCAGGCTAGCAGCAAGGGTTTAAAGGGATGGGATTCGAGGGAGAGAAAAAAAGAGATGGAGGGAAATCGTCTTTAGGAGAGAAATGTTGAGAAGGAAGCATCATCTTCAACGAAACGGTGCGTTGTTATTTAAATGAAACTGTGGCATTTTTACTTACGCCACATAGGACCCGTTTGCCCCGCGATTGCACGAGGCGACTACAACCAAAGTTTTTCTTAACCTAAATGGAGGAAAAGATCATGGCCTTAGGATTTAACTCAAGATATTTGTTCTAATATTATGTTAAATCATTATTTGTCTCAAAAATTTAAGTTGATAACAGCAAGTGGATTTAATTATTTAATTTATACTCTAACAATAAGTATGATCAGTTGATCGAGTATGACTTGGATTGTCTAGAGCTTGTATAGTTTTGATTGATCTTGCATTTGAGGCTCTCCCTTGACCACTTGAGCTCGAGTTGGAGTTCAAACAACTTGAACCACTCATTCATAAACAGTGCTTCTAACCCAAAACCCAACTCGACTTGATTTAAGGGGAATAAAAAATTTCATTTATATATATATATGAAATATTATAGATCAATCCAAAATTACTAACTTTGGGGCCTAGAATCCACCAAAACTTTGGTTCTCTTCTTTACAAGATACAGCTCAACTGTGATTTTAATTTATTATTGAAAATTTTATTCTCAAGCCAGCGTATAGAACACACTTATTAAAGAGTTTACATGATATAATCTAATTTTAAAGATAAATTTTAAAATTTGAAACTTACAAATCAAATTTTATTATTTAAGTGATATATGTGGTTGATGTGCTCAACACACCGACTTAAAAATAGAATAACTTTTATTTTCTCTTTTGCTACTTGTTCAATTTAAAGTGATTCTTAGTTTGCATATATGCTAAACAATCATAGTATTTAAAAAAAAAAACTAATAGAAATGCATAAATTACATTAAATAGAGAGTTGGCCTTGAGCCATTACAAGAGAGGAAATACAAGGTCCAATAGCTTCAACATCTATAAACTAAGAGTTAAGAAGCATATCTTCCTTAGTAAGCCTGTGAGCCCCACCATTGACATTTCTTTAAACATGTTGAATTTTCCAACAAGTTCCCATCAAGTAGGGACCGAATATCTATTATGAGACAACTAAGCCTTCCATCATTGTGATCCTTAGTTAAGACTGCATTAACTACTTGGCTAAAGTCACCTTCAAAAAATAAGGATTGCAGACCAAACTCCTTGCAAAAGAGAGAAGTAGAAAGCAACCCTCTTGCTTTAGTTATCGATGGTTCAACACAAAAGAACAAAGGTTTCATTAAACTAGCAAGAGTAGCTCCATGAAAATCCCGAATGACCACTCCAATACCAATCTTACTGCAATCAACCTTGATAGCAACATCTCAATTCACTTTAACCTAGTTTGTTGGTGGGGCTTCCTATTGCAAAATTGCAGACTGTGTAGAAGGTTTTGTCACTTTAGTTCGCTACAATAGTTCCTGATATATTCTTGGACAACATGACTATAAAGAGTATATGGATGTAAAAATCTCCCTTCATGGATTAGAGTCTTTCTTCTATGCCATATTGATCGAGTTATTATTGAAAACAACTATAATCCTCTGTTTTAGCCACTCACTCATCTACTCAACAACAAGCCCAAAATCAGTTGTTGTTATTGAGGTTTTTTTGGAGTACCCTATTGCCAAGTAGCCAAACATCTATTGTTGAAGGACATGTCTAAAGAATATGACCTGGGGTTTCATCTTCAGTGAAACAAATTGGACACAAAGGATTTGCAAGAATGTGTTTTTTGTATAAATGCAACTTTGTAGGCAAGGCATCTGCACATGCACGCCATATAAAAACCTTGATTGCATTAGTTGTATGTAGTGACTAGATTCTCTTCCAAAGTACCCCACACTCACCTTGCATGGAAGACTCCTCATTGGTGCAAGTTAGAAGTTGTTTTTGCAAATGATAATCACTCTTCACGGAAAAACAACCATTAGAAGGTCCCTTCTACACCAATTTGTCTTCATAGTCTATTTAACTCATAGGTACTTTTATAACTTCCTTGATGTCGTCTTCAATGAAAACAACATGTAGCAGCCCTAATTTCCACCAACCCTCTTGCTTACCTGTAAGATTAGCAGCAATTGCATCTTTAGGTAATAACTTAACTAGAGATGGATTTTACAGGAACTTTCCCTAGGCAACCATCTGTCCTTCCAGATATGAATATGTTTCCCAACACTAACTCTCCATAGAAGGCCAACATTAAATAGATTGATAGCAATTCTTATACTCCTCCAAATAAATGAAGGTTTAGCCCCCAAATAGTTGGCCTTAAAAATCCTGCTTGGAAGAGAATTAGGGGATGTAAGTAGTCTCGATGCTTGCTTAGCTAGAAGGCTAAATTAAAACTCTCCAAATCCCTAAAATTAATCCCTCCACATGTTTTCCCAAAGCTTAAAATATCCTAGCTCTTCCAGGGAATTTCGAAACAGTAATCTTGTTGATCTCACCAAAACTTGGACATCAAAGAGTTAAACTTCTTACAAAGAGACAGAGGTAACTAGAATACATGCATACTATAAGTGGGGATATCTTGGAGAACAGCCTTAATAAGGATTTCTTTTCCAGCCTAGGATAGAAATTTGTTCTTCCAAATGTCTAGTTTTTTGCCAACCTTTTCTACAATCCCTTGGAAAACTGCTAATTGAGATCTACCAACAAGAGATGGGAGCCCTAGATATGCATCCAAGTTGGAAGAAGCTCTCAAACCAGCTACATCTATATGATACTTCTTGGTTGCTTCTTTAGTATTTTTGCTGAAGAACAAAAAGGTCTTTTCCATATTGAGTTTCTGCCCAGATGTAACTTCATACAACCTAATAATCTTATTTAAGTTTGCTCGTTCATGCATAGTTGCTTGACAAAACAATAGACTATCATCTACAAAAAATAAACGATTCATCCTTATCACCTTTAGCTAGTGGAACACTTGAAATGAGCCCTTGTTGGTCTGCAGCATGAAGTTGGGAGCTCAAAACTTCAGCATAAAGAATTAACAGATAGGGTGATAAGGGGCAACTTTGTCTCAGCCCTCTCTGTATTTTAACTTTCTCATGAGGAAGACCATTCACTAAAACTGAAAATGAGGAAGAAATGGCACATTTTAGAATCAAGTCAGTCCATTGTGAATCAAAACCCAACTTAGGGCATGTTTGACTTCCCAAACAACCCCTTAGTCATAGGCCTTTCTCATATCCAATTTCAAGACCATATAATCTTTTTTTCCATGAAGCTAAGTATGCATTGTATGAAGGGTTTCATATGCACCAATATATTATCTGTGATCAATCGGTCAGGGACAAAAGCAAATTGATTTTGCGATATAATTGAAGGCAGTATCAGCTTCAAAAAATTGGCAAGTATCTTGGTGATGATTTTTTACAAAACATTACAGAGTCTGATAGGTTGATACTCATTGATCTTATGTGGATTGATTGTTTTGGTATAATAACTATATAGGCGAAGTTAATATCTTCAATATCAGCATTGGAGTTTAAGAAGGAAAGAACATCTTGACTAACCTCGCCTCCCACCACTGACTAGTGATCTTGATGAAAACAAGCACCATAGTCATCAAGGTCAAGTGCTTTATGAGGACCTATTTGAAAAATTGTAGATTCAATCTCCTCCATTGTGAAAGGCTTTAGAAGAGCATTATGATATAAGGAGTAACTTTTTTGTGTCAGGGCATTAAGCCTTGTATCTACTAGCCCTCCGGTTTAGGGCTTGAGCTCTTGTGTGACCTCTGATTTGAGGGTTACCTTTGGGGCATTGTGTCCTTGGCTACTAGATACTCCAACTTCCCATTTTCCCTCATTTTCTCTATTTTCTTCTTCAAAGTGTAGCAGCCTTTCGTCTTGTGACCCTCCAGTTGGTGGTTGGTTCAGAAATTGTGAACTTTCGTGCTTTTGTCCCTTCTGTCTTGCATACACTACTCGCTTTTCACTTGCACGTTCAGGTTCATGTGGGCAAGTATGGAGCTTCATCTCCTGGAAGGTGTCCTTATCTTGCATGCCCTCATGTTGATCGTTCTTAGCCTTTTCCAAGGTTTTCCCTCTGTTGGGTGTTTTGGAGTTCTATTCCAGTAGCTCCAACTCAATATTCCTTTGGGTTGTCAGAGTCCTGAGTGTGTCCTTAGTGTTGACAAAATCATTCGCCCTATCCATGAACTCTCACAGTATAGTCAGGGTTCCCCTAGACAATTCCTTTATGAATGGGTTCCTGGGCCACATGCCTCCTAAGAGTACAGCTAGTGTGCTCTCTTTGTCTTGGTCATCGGTGGTCATCCATTCTTTACTGAACCAAAATAGGTACACCTTCAAACTTTCATCCTCCCATTGTTTGACAGTTAGGAGGTATGCCATTAAACTGCATTAGGAATAGCCTAGCAAGCTCTTGAAAAGTTCTGATTGAGACGGGCTGCAAGGCTCTGAACCACCCCTGGCTATTCCCTTTGAAGTTAAGGGGAAGGCACGACATGTGATCTCTTCAGGAAACCAGTGGAGAGTTATGTGGGTCTTGAACTTTGTTAGCATCAGCACTGCTATTATCTCGGCATTGTACGAAAAATCAATGCCGCTGAGTAGGGAATCTATTGAGGAAGATGTGCCGATCTTTATGGCCAATCTCCTCATATTTGTCGATGAGGTGATATAGGTCTCAGTGCATCCTTCCTTTCTCTTCATTGTCGAGGCCCATCTTGCTCATATTTTGTGACTCTGCATCGTTTCTTTTAGTCTGACTAGTTGTAGTTCCCCATACACCTTTCTGCCTAAGAGCTTCATTCTCCCTCTAGAGGTTCTCAATTTCCATGGTCATCCAATTCATTCTCTCCTCCATTCTAGCTAATGTCCCTTCCAGCTTGTCTTCTGTTAAGCACTTGTTGTTACGGCTTCCCAACCGCAGACTCTCCAAAAATGCATTGCTGCAGGCATACGAAAGCACGTTAACAAATAGGAGACTCTAGATCCCACAAACGGCGCCAAATGTAGGGACATGTTTCGTAATGCTGACAACATCCTCTTGTGACTTACGATTAGAAAGGAGAAAGGGCTAGCGTCCCCCGAGATACCTCCAATGCCCAAGTCAGTATATTTTTGGGAGGTTAAATATATAATTAATTTTCCAAAGCTTATCATTTTACTTGTGTTTCAGCGATATATATTCCCCTCGTAGTAGAATCGCTGCTACTCTTCTGCGCCTGGGGTGGTTGTGTCCCATACATTACGCCATGCTGTCACATTATATTTGGCTGCTCTTGCTGGTGCCTCGATTCACATCCCTAGGGGCTGGCTATGGGGTGGTTCCTCTCTCTAGACACATTGTCAAGGAGAGGATCTTTCGTTGGGTTGCCCTGCCTGTGATCCTATATTGGTCATTTAATGCGGTTAGGCTCTCGCTGTCATCCCAATCAATGACGGACCCATCTCACCGACCCCTGATTTGGTCATTTAATGCTGCATGGTTCCCCAAGGGTTTTCGGGTAGGGGTATGTTTGTGGATGTGTTGTCTTGCATTCTCATGCCGAGGGTTCTGTTTAACGCTTTAGATCAATTTGTTCATCTTAACTCTTAACCATGGGCGTCCATTCCAGGTTTTTGTGTGTCTGGGCTTTGCCTGCATGAGCGAGGGCCCATTCGGCCCTCCAATCACTAAAATTTTTTGTGTTGTGCTCTTTTAAGTGAGTGTAGTGTGAAATGAGCAGTTATGTAGAGTTATGGGTATATATATGGTTCATATCACAATTAAGAAATATATGAGAGAATGTAAAAAAGATATCTTATATTAGGATGCTAATGAGGCTAACATATTATAAAAGACTTATTTAATGTGGGTGATACTATTTATGAAAAGTTGTATGACTTAGGGATACTCCTAAGTGTTGCATCTCGTAATGGAAGTGTGCCGACACTATTATACATAGAGATAAAGGGGGTCCTTAGCCTACCATTAACAAAAATCTAAATAGAACTCGTGTAGTACTCCATCTACGAGGGTTGGTGGAGATGGATGGATGAATTAACGTTAGAATATTCTTTTCAGCATCTGGGTGAGTTTTTTACTCATGATGATTTATGGTATATTTGGGCTAAACATGACTGAGAGTATGCATTCTCGTAACGAACTTCTATAGTGTACTTTCTTCGAATTTCAAACAAGAGAGAGATGATCGTTTTATCATATCATTATGGAACATTCAATATTGTGGGGCATAGAACATCAAAGATCCTTGTGAAAATTATAACATCAAAGTAAAAACATTTACATAAGACAAGATATCATAACGTAATTGGTTGTAGATGGTCTATGCTCCCAATATTGATTCTGTTCACCTCGATATAGAAACAGAATGTCGAGAGCCTCGGTTTTGTCTATCGTATGCTAACACCAATTAAGTACGGTGGTAGAACCAATATTTTTTTTGAGGCGTGGCCAATTTTTTTTTTACTGTGTGACACATTTATGTAAAATAAAATAGATGTAAAAAAAATATAGTTATATATAAAATTAAATCTTGATAATTTGCTACATAAATGTAAAAATAAAATTCTAAAGACACAACTTAATATATGTTTTAGATTTATGACGATAATGTTTTAAAGAATAATTTAATCCATTATTATTTTTGTAACGCAGTACTTAGAATCTTTTTATTTTTTTATTTTATTTTTTATAGAAACTATCAAGTACTGATCCTTTAGAATATCATCTTTCATTTTAGTGTATAAACTAGTTTATTAAGTTTCATATAAAATCTAGATATTTTCGTGTCACATTAAACATATAATGATATAATTGAGACCTTGAATAATTTTTTTTTTTTTTTACTCAATGAAGTCTAGAAGATAAAACTTCTGAACTATTTTTCATATAGATCATCAACCTTAAATGATTTTTCTTGTATTTTCATTATGGATTTCATATCAAGAAGCCTAATATTGTATAACAAAAGATTTTGGGATCTATATTAATAAATTTATTATTTCTCCTAAACTTAGTTTAAATTAATTTTAGTAAGGTCATATCCTTGAAAATAGATAATATAAAAAAATTATACAAAATTATGGAACTATAGGAAAAAAAATTGGAGAGTTCATTTGTAGGTATATTAAAATTTTGGAGAGTATATAGGAATTATAAATTTTTTTCGAGGGCGGGGTCATTCTCTAAATTAATTTATAGAATTATAAATAAACTTTAGGGGCATTTTGAAATTTCAAAAAAATTTGAGGGGGCAAGGGGGCTAAGGCCAACGTGGGTCCGCCATTGACCGATTATTAAAAAATTATTTTCGATTTCGAGTTTATAATTTTATTACATATTATATATAATATACGAGTAGGGCGATTTGATCTTATGACGGCTAAATGTGCAAATAACCTATTTTTCCTGTTTTTTTTTTTAAATGTTTTTATTTTTATTTTTATTTTGATTATTTGTCGTAGAATCTGAAAGTGGTATATTAGACGAATGTTGGACTTCTATTGGTGCTAATATGGTAAATTGTGGCCGTTCATGGGCAACGGATGGAAAAAATTGATTATTTCCTTTTCAAAACTGCAACACTTGAGTATCCAATTTACTGCCTTTTATAAATTTAGAAGTTCCCTGTTGAAAAACAAATTGCAAAAACTAAAAGTGCCTTTTATAATCCATATGCATTCAAGTGTCACTGGCCATTAGGTTGAAACTCTGATGGCATATGACCCAATTTTTCAAATAAAAAATTTGAGTTTGAAATTCGTCAATTCCTTATATAAAAATAGAAAAAAAAATGACACTAAAATTATATATAGGGGTATAAATATTAATTATATATGTTTTATATATAAGTTATAATTATATATGAAATATATATAATATAATTATATATCATATATGAAATAATTTCATATTATAATTTATAAATTATAACATAAAATGTTAATTTTAAATATAAACATTTGTAATTTGTTTAATTATATGCTATTAATATAATTATATATAAGATAATGTTATTATAAAATAAAAGTTTAATCTTAAAAATAAAAATGTAATTGATCATGTATTATATAACTATACTAATATATAGTTTATAACTAATACTAATATATAGCTATCTAATAGTCTAATATTATATTAATATCAAATTTACATTTTAAAAATTGGAAAACCGGATCGGATCGGACCGGAAATCAGTAAAACCGGAAGTATTGGTTTAGGAGGGTAATCAGTACTTAATCGATTTTGAAAAATATAAAATTGGTCATACCGGTTCGGTCTAAGATTTTGTCAAAAACTGGATCGAACCGGACCGATTACACCCCTAAATTATATGCAGTTGAGCCAAGAGGATGTTTGGAACTTTGGATTAATGGTAAATTCCATCTGTTAGAAAAAGCCCCCAAAGGTTACCTAGCTAGCTCATGAGAGTACTAAGACAGATATATATATATTTTTAAAGAGTAGGGTTATATGTCTAATAGTGATTCTTTCTTAAATTTATTAAAATCTTTACTTATAACGGAAATATATCGTAATAACATCATAAAACCATATATAACCAGTACACACATTACCTAACTTTCCTAATGTAAGGGAAACCTCCCTTGTCTAATTTAATAATTCATTTTAATAAAACAGGAATATTCGAATAATCTCTCCATATTCCATTTTGACCCTTAGCACCCAATCGAGCCGAATCATCTGCTGCTGCATTTATTTCTCTGGAAACATGCTTGAATAAATAATTGATTCCTTCCTTGTATTAAGACAGATTTAGCATATCTCATCCTCTCAAGATTCACTGCTTGCAGATGATTTATATTTATACGTGAGTTATAGGTTAGAGAATTCGCACGAGGCAGTACTCCTATCCTATTACACGATGTCATATCAATAAAATTACTTATATAATTATCAATTTTTAATGATCTGATATACAAAATAAAAGTATATATGATATATAATTTATATTCTAAAATTATCTAATAATTACTTGTAGTACATAATTAGACTATTATGAAATAAAGTTGGTAAGGGAAAAAAGAAGAAAAGAAACGAAAGAGTCAAAAGATGCCCCTGGAAACAAACATGTCTACCAACGCACGTTTGGATCCATAATTAGGCCTAGCCGGAAGAGCCGATGCGCCTAACATAATTGTGTCCGTCCATCCAACTCTCCAAGCCTATCTGGTTTTTGTTCTTCCTTTTTTCAGTACTGTTTCATTTTTACTTCCAGAAAAAAGCCTTTTTTTCCCTACTTATTTTCTTTTCCTTTTCCTATTTTTGGTTTTTTCATTATCATCAAGACAACAATTACTAATTGGAAGAGTTTTAATACCACCATAAGAGCTCACAGGGTGTCATCTTGGACTTAAGTTATGAGGATCCAACGAGTTATTCAGGCTCAAACCACCCACTCCCTCCCCTAAAGAAAAGGGCCAAGGTCAGTTTGTTAAGAGGAATGCCTGCCCATTTATCCCAGGACCGTTAGGATCTTTACTCATTCAAAACAAGTGGATAGCTCGAAGGCATCGGGATTCAAATTTCAAATAGTGGACAAGACAGTCAGTCTATGCGATCTTAAAAAGACAAGCTCTCTATTTAAAAGATCCAAGTACGCTAATGAAGACTCTCTAACAATTGACTCTAAGAATACTCATATCATTACTGACTTAAGCATCGGAGGAGTCTTCTTCAACCCCCCAAGCCTTATTACTCTTTGATTGCAGGAGATTAGAAGTGTGTAGCAGTGAAACACGTCCTTAACACTAATATTAAAGAAAAAAGTTTTACAAAGAGTGTGAAGTGCGTCTTTCCCCCTTTCCTTTATCTAACAATTTGAATTTCAATTGATTCTTTTTGCAATTTTTATCTGTTTTTAAATGTTGTAGAATCTAGGAGGTTGTTATATTTTAATGAGAATTTTCGAAACGATATATAGCAAATAGATTATTTTATTTTATTTTTTCTTTAAAAAGATATATTAATTAGTACGTATATCCTTTAAATTTCTTTTCTAAAAATACTATAAACTTATTTCTCTTTTTTATGTGAAAAATAATTTTATTATGTGATATTCGAGTTATTCATATAAAAATAAAAATAAAAAAAGCTAAACATTATTTAACATGATGCGTGTCAAATTATCATTAATATTGACTACGTTTCTAAACCTCTTTATTAAAAAATCTAGACGTCGTCATCACTTTCATCATTCTCACGATAACGGAATAAAAGATTTAATTAAAAATCACAAAAACTTTATCCTTTTTTCCTTCTTTGGGTAACGTCAAATTAATGATAAACTTTTCTTAATTGATTAAAAGTAATACATCTTATTTGGAGTTACTAATATCCATGAGTTTGTGGGATGTAAGATGATTTATACAATTTTATGACATATAAGTTCCCGTATTTTTTTTTAAAAAATAGATAAATTAGAGATTCATATAAAAAATCTATTTTTTAATAATAGATCATTTTTTTTTTAAAATGGTGTGAGTGGAATTTGCACGTTTTAGAACCGTATTTAATATTACTCTTATGAGATATATAAAAATAAGAGTAATGTTATTCTAATCCATTTACATCACACACCGTTCACATAAAATTTTCATAACAAGTGACATCTATGCAATTATAAGCATATCCAAAAAAAATATATATATATATAGAGAGAGAGATAATTATTTCATAATTTTTACACAAATTTTGATAAAATACTTTCTTAAAACTGTATCTAATATTACTTTTATAGGATACAATATAAAAATAAGAGTAATCATGCTATGTAAGGTCTCTATATCACACATCATCTATGTGAAATTTTCATAACACATGACATCTATACAATTACAATCATATCCATAAGAAAAATAGAGAAAAATAATTATTTCACGAGTATTAAAAAAATTTTGATAAAATATTTTTTTAAATTTAAAATTTTCAAAAGTTTAAACTTAGAAAGAAATTTTTATAAAAATAAATTCACAAATTGATATATTTTTATATGATACGTTAAATCTATTTTACTATAAAAATAATTTGATAATTTAACTTATTACACCAAATATTTTTCAATTTTTATTAGATGATATTTAAATTTATATAGTTTTCCTTAAAAGTAGAGATGGATAATGGGATGGGAATGAATGCATGGTAAAGGTCAAAGCATCAACGCAAATTGGCAGTTGACATGTCATTTCCGTTATTTCTATCCAAAACCGTATCTTTTACTGTTATCCTAATTTATGTTTTCCCACCTATAAAATCGAACACCAAATTCCAGAAAGTACGTTCCTTCCATTCCGAGCATTGAGCAAGGCTTTCGAATGTCTTTCCTTTGAAAATAATCACAAGAATAGCCTTTGCTTTCCGTGAATGCTCTTCCATCTCTCTCTCTCCGATCTCAGGGTTTCATCTCTTTCAGTCTCCACCTCCTCTGTTGTTTTTTTGTTCGCTTCTCAAACCTCTGTGAGTCTAGTGCAAGCGAATACGAATCTGTGATCGCGAGTTTTCGTTCATTAAGCGAATTACAATCAGGAATAGATTTTCAAAAGGAGAGGGTGAGATTATGAGGAAGGTGGCGGTCGGGGCGACGGTGGCGTGCGCGGCGGCTGTGTGTGTGGCGGCCGCTCTGGTGGTGCGCCACAGGATCAGGAGCTCGGGGAAGTGGACCCGTGCCATGGCGATCCTCGAGAACTTTAAGGAGAAATGTGGGACCCCCATCGGGAAGCTGAGACAAGTGGCTGATGCCATGACCGTTGAGATGCACGCTGGTCTCGCGTCGGAGGGTGGTAGCAAGCTCAAGATGCTAATCAGCTACGTTGATAACCTACCCACTGGGTAAGAAAAGACTCTTTTATCCATTTCATTATTAATTTGATTCATTTATCCCGTTTAACCTTTTCCAAAATAATGAACGAAAATTTTATTGGTATTGTTATTATTATTTAAGATTTTTACTCTTTATTTTATTGATCGGAAGAAAAAATGAAAACTAAAATTGAAAGAAAATAATTTTGTTGATGGTTGTCAAAAAGGCTGTCAAACATGATCCATTACTTATTATTGCTTTGCGTTGCTCTTGCTTGAATGAAGTTATCTTTTTGGTCAGATTTCAAAGATTTGTTTTACTGGAAACTTTTGTGGTTATTTTGACGATAAATTTCCGGGGCAATGGTTCAGAGAGCTATTTTGTCTGTGAAAGTTTGGTTGTTGCAAATAGGAAAAGCATGATTAAGACTTGTTAGTTTATATAGTGATCCTGTAAAATCTGACGAAGACGGAGGCCCGCTTGGATGGTTCAAATGAAACGTTCCCTTCATAAAGATCCTCCTAATATTTATTAGGCCTAGTTTGTTTTTATAAATTAGATAAACGTTAAAAATTAAATAAAATATTATTAGAATATATATTTTTAATATTATTTTTATTTTAAAATTTAAAAAAGTTAAATTATTTATTTTATTTTATGTAAAAATTGAAAAAAATTATAGTGATGAGATAAAATGAGAAGAAAGGTTTTGTGAGACTCTATAATTCACTCGGGGATGCATGGGAATCTTGTGGTGATCAACGTATCATTTTCTTTTTGACTGGCCTAACATTTTTCTCTTGTTTATTCCTCAAGCTATAATATTTATTTATTTATTGCTTTTACTTTCCTGGTTCATCTCTCTCATTGGTTGTGAGGACTCTTTGGTTGCTTTTCATGTTTGTCCAGCTCCTATCAGTTATTCCTCCTATATTGGATGTCTTTCTTAGACTGATGATTTACTGTGATAAAGTCGGGTTCTCAGGAGAATATTGAAGTCGACCATCCCCTTGTGCTCACGGATCAGCAAATTGCTTGTCCCAAGCCATTTGGATACAATACACCTCATCTCATCTTATCTAATTTCAACTAATAATCTTATTACTATTTACAAACCATCTCAACTCATCTCACTATCCAAACGGAACAAGCTGAATGGATAGTCTCTAAAGCTTCTCTTTATAGTTTCCATGTTTGGTGTGTTCTTTGGGAAATATACGGTCAGCAAGTGATCAGGTCTTATGTGGTAGGGAGATTCTTGCCAAGTGCATCCCAGCTTTCTCATTTTATGGAAGTAAAAAAAGTCAGTTTACTCAGATAGTATGCAGAGTTGAATATGTATCTGTAATTTATGATTTAACGAAGTGAATGGTGGCCCACATTGATTTTCATCACCATCTTGATTGCATTTTCATGGTCTTGGACCACTAACTAAGCTGCCATATATTGAGGCATCTCTTTCTGCTTTTAGTTCTGTCAAGTTTTTTATTGGCTAAATGAGTTAAGAGTTGTTTAAAGTACCAATTGACTAATGGGCTTTTGCTCTCACGCTTATAATATATACATCAAGAAATTCCCCCTAAATCATTATTTCTGAATTGAGGAATAGAACTAATTCTTGGGCAATCCCATTCTTTGGGATGCAACATAAGTTTTCTTGTACTACTGAATTGAATTTCAGCTTAGGATGCCTATTGCTCACTTTCATTCTAATTTAACTAGGGATGAGAAAGGTCTTTTTTATGCATTGGACCTCGGAGGGACAAATTTTCGTGTTCTACGTGTACTGTTAGGTGGGAAAGGCAAACACATTATCAATCAAGAATTTGATGAAGTTGCGATTCCTCCACATTTGATGACGGGGAATTCAGAAGTTAGTATTTCTTTAAACAAATACGTAAAAGGTTGAAATGCTTTCAATAATTCAAACACTAAAATATTCTGGATGATGTTACTCCAGGAATTATTTGATTATATAGCTGCAGCTCTTGCACAATTTGTTGCTACAGAAGGTGAAGGGTTTCATCCAGCACCTGGTAGACAAAGGGAGCTAGGTTTTACCTTCTCATTTCCTGTGAGGCAATTATCAATTTCATCAGGGACTTTGATAAAATGGACAAAAGGATTCAACATTGAAGATGCGGTAATCCTAGTCACTTTGGCTCATTGTTTGCAATCTTCCATATTGATATTGATAAACTTGACTGTAGTTATTGAGTGTTGATTAGGTCTGTGGTCTGTTCTCCAAGCAGAGTAGGCTTATAATTTGCCAATACTTTTTTGATCATGTCTGTGTCAGAATCTGTTTTGATTGTCTTAGATTAGAAAATGTTTTTATTGTGGTGCCTTTTTATACTTAATTTTCACTTTATTGAAGCGTATTAATTTCCCTTATTTGATGATATCATGGGCATGATCATTCACCCAGAAGCAGATAGGCAGGCCCTAGGGCTTGATCTGGTTTTTGAAGAGATCTGCTCTCTAATATCATTATCTAATGTGCAATGGAAAACTCCAGAGCATTCTTTTGCCACTGACATTGTTGAACCTGCTTCTGGAGAAGAGATTCTTCCAGTTCATCTACCTAACCTAATAGGAGAGTAGAAGGATGATAATTTCAATTCAAATTAGCTACAATATGAAAGAAGTTGGCATAATTGTTGTTATCCTTGCTGCCATAAAAAAACTTTCCTTCATGAAATGACTTTGATTTCTTGAAAATTCTAATTGTAATATGTGAATTGAATTAATTTTTTGTCTGAATTCATACAAGAAATTATCCAATGCACATATACATGAGTATGCTCTCTCTCTCTCTCTCTCTCCCTCTGCCCTTCCCTCCCCCTCATACACACACACACACACACAAACATATTTTCAATGCATGATGCATTAGTGAGTACTAAGTA
>QEOT01123146.1:15816-48203 GCA_003123785.1 Pterocarya stenoptera | reverse complement strand
TTACTCTACTTCAAAATTCTGGCTTGGATGGAGCCAAACTCGTGTCAACTCCCTTAGCTTTAGGTGTGCAATTGTCAACTAGTGAAGCCCCTCTTCTGCTTGACCTAACTTTGTACTGACAGACTATAGTTATTGGACTCTCTCCAATATCTTACACTAACTAGTCTAGATATCGCCTATGTCATTAACCTCATCTGCCAATTTATGCAAAGTCCTAGAGACTCTCATTTAGATGTAGTCAAGCGTATCTATCACTATTTGACCGAAACTCTCAATCGTGGGCTTCATTTTGTCAAATCTCCACTCACTGCACTTAGTGGTACTGTGATGCCGACTTGGTAGGATTACGAGATGATCGCCGATACAAGGTGGGTTTCACCATCTACATGGGTGATAATTAGCTCTCTTGGAGAGCAAAGAAACAATCCACCGTTTCTCGTTCTATAGTGAATGCAGAGCATCAAACCTTGGCTACCACCACTACCAAGCTCATGTGGTTTGAACATCTCCTCATCATATTGGTTTATGCTCTCCAATCCCCCACAATATATTGTGATAATATTAGTGCAATCAACATGGCTAAAAATCTAGTGTTTCATCATCGCAAGAAACACATTGAATTCGATGTGCATTTTGTTTAGGAATAGGTAGCTTATGGTGTTATCTTTCTTGCACATATTCCAGGTCATGAACAAGTTGTAAATATCTTCACGAAATTATGTGCACCCAACTTTCAACCGAATCGTGGCAACCTCTTCATTCATTCTGCACCCCTTTGAGCTGAGAGGGCAATGACGAGATAAGATTAGTTGTCCAACTATAGTGCCGTGATTTCCTCATTGTGTAATTGCATAGTCTTAGCCATATGTCTAGCTTTCCATGTATAATAGATACATAGTTGTAACCTTTTCATAGTCTAGTTATAGACATTTGACTTATATTCTATTTCATAGTCTAGTTATTCTACACATCCCCCACTAATATTAGATATACTAAAGGGGAGGCACCTTGCTTGGTGGTTATGGTTTAGTAGGGCTAATGGATTATATTTGTAATGCTCCCGAAATCATCTTGATTGAGTGAGAGTGTTGATTTATGGAGAGCCTACTCCACACAGACCATGGCATGGGGCCAAGCACCAAGGCGCTCATGCACGAAGCGCTGCAACGCTTCAAGGGCACAAGCGTGAGGCGCATAGGAAAAATAAAATTCACAAATCGCACTGGAAGATACTCGAACTTGGGCAAGTCGTTTGGAGAATAAGCACGTGGCCATTGGACTGGGTCTGACTATTGTGTCACTTGGACATGCATGATATATATTCCTGTTCGTATCATATTTAAAAAAAAAAAGAATAGCTACAACTTTTCATTCACATCCTTTCATTATTTATAAATAAACCCATTGGCCTACAAATTTAAGAGTTCAAAAAAGAATTTTAAGATTCTCTCTCTCTCTCTCTCTCTCTCTCTCAAAGGTTTCCATTTCTTCAAAACTTGTTATTAGGATTTGTTTATTTTGTAGAGACTAGATTTCTAATCTCTTGGTTCAATAGCAAAATTTAAGGGTATTCAAGGTCTAATTTCCTGTATGTATAGAGCAGTTAGACAAACAGACTTGTTTTGATCTTCATTGTATCTCGGAGGCAAATTTACTTGTAACCCGTATGCAGAACGTTATTGATGGGGGTGAATATTGCATTAAGGAAAGCGACATTGCAACGTGCCTTGAATCAAACTTTTTTCTCACTATTTTCTCTTTTGCAGTCCCTTTTGCACCAACATACCATTTAGTTTATAATAACTCTTCAAATGATTGATTTTGATAATCATCCCGGCCTTCAACCATAAACAATTTGATAATTTGTTTTCAGAGATGAGATGAGATGAGATAAGATTAAAATTGAAAAGTTGAATAAAATATTGTAAGAATATATTTTTTAATATTATATTTGTTTTAAAATTTGAAAGAGTTGAATTGTTTATTTTATTTTGTATGGAGATTTGAAAAAGTTGTAATGATAAGATAGGAGATTTTCAAAATTTTAGATTTTAGTCTTGAAAACAAACAAGACCTTGCCTATTTTACGTCACATCCAACACATTACTAAAGTAAGCCCTACAATGATAAAAGGTAGGAAAATAATTTGTCCAAATCCTTTTAAAAAAGCGACATCCACCAAAATTCTTATTTTTTTTCTGGGTCCCAATTTTTTCAAATGGCTTTTATGTAGAATTATTATAAATAGTATTGGTATTTTAACCTTTTAGACTAGGTTTGAATTAAGTGGACTCTCGATCCATTTTATTTTATCTCAATATTATTATAATTTTTATAAATTTTTACATAAAATATAATAAAAGAATTTTTAACTTTTTCAAATTTTAAAATAATAATAATATAAAAAATTAATATTTTATTTAATTTTTAACTCAAGTCGTNGAATGAGAATTTCTCTCTTGTAGAATCGGTGAGATGACTTAGGCCTATGAATTTCTTCATTAGGCTCAGATTCTTTAAAATTTTAAAAATAAATAAACTTACCTTTACAATTATTATGGCTCTAAAATTGTGCAGGAGCATAAAACCTCCAGTCATAGAAAAGATAAGAGAGGAAAATTTCATCTATCACAAGAACTACAATCAGAGATAGTGAACCAGTCAATTCACAAGGGACCCAAGAAGGGTTCCACTTATTACAGGTCCATCTTGGGAACGTGGGTTGTCATTAAAAATGTTGACACTTGATTGCGACCCTTGTTTATTCTCTCTAGTTTGTGTTTCGTATGCACATGTGTGTTTACAGTATTTTCCTCTCAATCAATGGATGGAGAGAGAGAGAGAGAGAGACCTTGGGTAATGACCACCAGATTTTTACACTTTAATGTGACCTTAATTTAATTCTGTATTGTGTGTGTGAATTTTAGGAGAGAGAGAGAGAGAGAGAGAAATTGCTTAGGATACAATCAAATGAATCAAAGATGGCCAAGTCCTGATCTTGGAATATAAAATGCAAATGTGGGTGACCATTGGCCTTCATAGTACTTCTATTATTTTATGATTCTTTTTTTTTTTTCTTCCCTTCTGAAATATATGTTTTGTATAAACTTTCCTGGACAGGTTCCTACTTTACAGGTCTCACCCAAACAAGCATCCTACCTGGTTTCTGAGGTGGCTCCATAATTATAATTGTCAGAGACGGTGATTTTCATGTTTGCTGCCTTTTCTTCTTTGCACAAAGAGCTCTCCTCATCCATTGTGGCCCAATTGGACATTTCACAGGAATATTAAAAGAAAAAAACAACATAAATTATAGTTGTATGGTAGTTATGCATTATTCGGAAAGAAAGAGGTTAATTTTCTTTAATTTTTGTATAGAAATTTATAAATGGGTTGATAGAGATATACCTCATTTTCCGTTCACATCACTTTGTTTTTATGTAAAATGGTGACAAACAACCGGGATTCTAGTGATTTTGCATCTAATAACACTATAATAATCATAACCTGAGCTGAAGAGGAAAAGGAGAAGAAAATTTTGGTGGGAGGAGAAAAGAAAAGCAAGTGGGGTCAATAGGGCCAGTCTTTCACTGAAAACCAGGGAATGATATTCATTGTTTTTCTTCTATGCTGTAGCAGTTCAGAACTTTTCAACTGAATTTGCGTAATCCCACACACGTGCTGAGCCATGTTTTTGGCATTCAATAGCCTTGTATAATGAATGACTTCCACAACTTGTGGGTGGCTTATGCCTTAGGATCTCTCCTTCCAAACCCTGCTACTTCGGACTCACAATTTCTACCCCCAACTGGATTTTTGCTCTCTTATTTTGAGTTCAAGAAGAAGCCTTCAGCCTGTTCTTTCTGTAAGTTTCTTATTGCTTCAGTGTTGGATTATGAAGACTAATGATCTAATGGTTTCTCTGCACCTGAAATTGTAATACGATTTTTTAGGTGTCATTTCTGCAATCATTGGTTTTATGCGTTTTTTGTTTCTCAAATTATTGAATTTTTTTGATAGAGTTGATGTAAGGTGTTTTTCTTATTTCAAATTGTGTATGTGAATTCTTCCAGCTGTTCTAGAGAAGACTAGGCTTCAGTTTTCTCAAGTGGATTTTCTTATACAGTCCCTTTGAAAAGGAACAGCAGCAGATTTCCTAAATAATGGATGAGAAGAAAAGCTCGGGTTTGTATTCAGTTGAATCTGACAAGAGTGATACCTTGTATCCAATGTGTTTTGGTGTTTCTTGTGCACTCTTTGCCCTCCAACTCTTGTCCAATCCTGAGGCGGAAGATGGAAGATGGTCTGGAATATGTGACAGAATGCTTCAAGGAAGTGCCCAACTCCTGGGGTTGCTTGTGTGGAAGGTTCAGAGAGAGGGAACTAATGGAGGAAAGTGTGAGCTTCTCCTTAAACTTGAAACTGCTGAGAAAGAGATTGATGAGTTGAAGAAAAGGAGACATGAAGATGCAAGAGCCAATGAGAAAGTTGTGAGCATATTTGCTGCACAAGAACAGGGCTGGTTGAATGAAAGGAAGAAACTAAGGCAGCAGATCGGGGCTCTTATGAATGAATTGAGGGTTCTTGAGAAAAAGAAGGGTGAAGCTATTTTTGAATTGAATGAAAAGTTGAAGAACGTGGAGACTACGCTGCAGGGTAATGATAAGGTAGTGGAGGATGAGAAGCAGCAGAAGAGGGAGTTGGAAGAGAAACTACAAGAGGCTGAAAAAGTAGTGGAAGAGTTGAGAGAAACTGCAAAGCGTGAAGCCCAGGTGCATTCTTCTGAGCTTTGGAAGCACAAAATGGCCTTTATTGAAATTGTATCAAACCAACGGCAGCTTGAAGCTGAGATGGGCCGTTTGATAAGGCAAGTTGAAACTCGGAAACAAGAACTTGGTGTGGTCTTAAAGCAAAAGGAGGAGGCAGTCTTGATGGCTCAAAAAATGTCAATTGAGATGGTAAAAATGCAACAGGATTTGGAACAGAAAGATAAAATTCTGTCAGCAATGCTTAGGAAGTCCAAACTGGAATTAGCAGAGAAGCAAATGTTTTTAAAAGAGGTTAAATTATCAAAGGCTAAGAGAAAGCAAGTCGAACTAGAAACAGAAAGCTGGAGGTCAGTATCAGAGTCTAAACATGAGAGAAATTCATTGAGAAGCTTGTTGGCCAACCAACTCAACTCAAGGTTGGATGTTTACACGAGTGCAAGAGGGGTGCACCCCAGTGCAACAGGATCATCTAACACTGGAAAAACAAGATCACAGTCAAATGATCTTGCTTTTGAGTTTGGGCATCTTGGGTTAAAAAAGGATAGGAAAGAGTCAGAACTTTCTCAGCTCTCTGAGGACTTCTCACTGGAAGGGAATGAGGAATTGGGTAAGAAAAAAGTTCTCAATTTCCTTTCTGATTTAACAATATGATCCATTTATGTAGCCAACAATGGTAAAAACCAACTCTGACATGATATGTGTGTGTGTGTGTTCGTGTGTATCCATTCCTTTCTCGTATTTTCTTTTATAAAATATGGTCACGATGCTCAAATTCCCTGCTCTAGATTATTCTTTTCCTGATACTTTGCCATTGTTGCCATTGAAAATATCACAGCTGATATTAAGCATTTGGAAGGTTGGGTTCACTCAGAAGCTGAAAAGTACGCAACAGTAATTCAGCAGAGGCATCACTTAGAACTAGATGCTTTTGCAGAACAAATGAGAATCAAAGATGAGAAATTAAAAACATTTCATTGGCAGTTGCTAAGCATGGAACTAGAATCGAAGCGGCTCCAGAGCCATATTAGGGGACTAAACGAGGATATGTCACAGCTCAGACATGACAATATGAAACTGGAAGCCTTGTTATTGGAGCAAGAAGAAGAGTTAACTTTCTTTAAGGAGCAATTAAAGTCAAGATTGAAGTTCCTAAACTGCCAGAATAGCAAATCGAACTCATCTCTTCATAGTCCAGCAATAGCACATGATACCACATCTCCTGAAAACAAGATCATAAAGGAAAAACCCTGTGAGATAGAACAAGAAACAAAGACAAAATGCTTGGTGGATAAGTATCAAGTGGAAGACACTCAGAACGAAGAAACAAAGCATTCCAATGATGTAAGTTTAACAACTCAATCTTCTGAGGAAGAGTTAGGAGATGCTAAAGATATTGCTATTGCTAATGTGGGTCGTGTCCAAGAGCGATGCACAAGTCCGGTGGAGATTGATACCTCCGAAAGGTTAGCACCCCCAAACCACCCCTCGGACAAGACAAACAATTCTCCATGGAGGATGGATATTCATGCTCTTGGAGTTTATTTTAAAATCAAAAGGCTGAAGCAACAACTTTTTATGTTCGAGAGGTTGGCAGGAAAGCAAGAAAGCAATGAAGATACAGGAAGCAATGACAATAGGCAAATTGGGATGAAGGGATTCATTTCCCTAATGTCTTCACTGAATAAACAAGTTGGCAGGTACCAGTTCCTTCAAGGGAAGGTAGATGACCTTTGCAAACGGATGGTAAGCTTGGATTAATTCAGTGAAGTTTAAATTTTGAAAATATATGTCATACGAATTGACTTCTAGCAATCCTATGCTTTCAACATTTTGATAATTAGAAAATTTCAACCATCTCTATAAAAATATTGGAATGCTTTTGAAATAGGGCCTCAAACTGATGTCCAACATTAAAATTGGCAATCGTCCTTGCCCACCATATGACACTTTCATTGAACTCTCTGGAAGTTTGAAAACGTATTAACAAACTTATTAATTCTTTGCCCATATTTGCAGCATGAAAATAATCTAAATGTGAATCATGGACATTCTAGCATAGCAAGAGCAAAAGGAGATTCTAAAGCACTAGAGCACTTCCTTGAGGAAACAATTCAACTACAGAGATATACAGTTGCAACAGGACAGAAACTGTTGGAAATTCAATCAAACGTTGGTTCTGGATTTGTTGAGGTCGCTGAAGAACTGATCAAGACTGCTAATTTTGACATGAAATGCTTTGCTGAGAGTGTTGGAACATTATTTCAGGAAGTTCAGAAGGGCCTGGAAATTAGGATATCTCGAATTATTGGAGATCTTGGGGGGACTCTGGCTTGTGAGGGGATGTTAAATTTGAGGAGCTAGTGATGGAACTAAAAAGATCAAGAAGAGGTGTTTTTATATGTGGTAGAAGGTCATGAAGTGGTTTTTTTACTGTCTCTACTGATAGCTATATATGAATTTGTAAAGGGAAAAAGCTTAAAATCATTTTAACCTTGTAGAAATTATCTAGAGTTCATCCTTTGCTCTTAAAGTACCATCCATCAACAAAAACTAGTTCACTGTGACAGAACAGCTCAAAAACTCGAGGAATTTGGAAAAAGAATTATCCATTCTCACCATAGTTTTCCGCCCCCAGATGATCTTGCAGTTTGTTTTTTGGATTTACAATGAATTTTCTGCATTGTAATTGCATTTTCAAGAGTTAAAAATGATTGTTTTAACAGAAATATCCAATCCTGTCTATCTCTATGGGTAATTCTAGATGCCAAAATTCACTTTGATGGTTACTTTTAAGTGCAGTTTGGTCCTTGTGGTGCATAAATGTGTGACACATGATCATCAATTAAATGTGAAGAATTATAGACCTTTATCATATCAGTGATGATACTAAACATATTTTAGATCTGCATAATATAAAGGAAGTGTTCTTCTTTCAGTGAGGGAATGCCCCAAAACATGGAAAATGTGGATTGTTTTTCTTTTGTTTTTCATTGAAGTGAATAGATATATAGCGTATCGATCATATTACAAAAGGATGGGATAGCAACAAAAGGAAAAAGAAAGTTGAAGGGGAGGAGGGGAAATGGGACCACACAACAATCTCGTGGCTTTGAAGGTGTCTCCATTTTCAAGATAAAGGTAGCTTTTGCCGTTTGGGGTGTAGATTACAAAGTAGACTATAAACTTTGTACAGCATCTAGTGAGCTTTGATGCTACAGTAGTGGTGTACTAATCTTGACTGGACTAGATCAATCAAAGAAGATCTGTAGGAAAAGTTATTTCTGTAGGTAACCTTTTATTTATGAGCTCCTAGCAATAGGGAAGATAACCTCCTGGCATTCTGCAAGTTCTTGATCTGAAAGGTTTGGATATAGATCTAAGAAGTCTGGATCTTCAAAATCACTCCTGAAATTTGATGAAAAGCCATTGAAGCATTAATAAGAAGTTGATCCCCCCCTCCCCCCAAAAAAAAATCTTAAGGGTCTGTTTGGATAGTAAGATGAGATTGGGCTCAGTTTGAATTGAGAAACACTTTCATTTCATCTCATCTCATTATTATAACTTTCACAAATTCTCACATACAATATAATAAAAAATTCAACTTTTTCAAATCTCAAAATAATAATAGTATTAAAAAATAATATTCTAACAATATTTTATTTAATTTTTAACTTTTATCTTAACTCATCTCATCTCATCTCAACTCTCTCGTATATTTTAACAAAAACATGTCGTTGTCCTCTATCCATTAAAATAAAAGATATTCTACAAAATTAAACTTATAAACTAATGTGACTCAATATAAAACGTCAAATCTATTTTACAATAAAATGACATTTATAATCTAACGCACCATATCAAATCATATTCATTTGTAAGTTTAATTTTGGAAGATTTCCTTATAGACCAAAAATTTCTTTTACTGTTTCTATGTTTGATTTCATCATCCATGTCTCCAATACGTCTCTCTATCTTTCCCTTAATGTTTACCGTTTTGCATCAATCATTGCTTCTCGCATAATGATCAGCTCTTTCTCTAGATCTATATTTTTGTTCGATCCTTCGTTCCATAATTTGTGTTGCAATGTTTTTTTTTTTTTAAACTTTTGTGGAATACATTTTTGCCTAGATAATTGGAACATTTTAAAGGCATAGATTCTATGATGGGGTTTGTTCCCTCAAATTAATTAACTGATTTTTGAACATTTCATGGTTGTCTATGAGTTATAATAAATTGAAAATACTAATTGAACCGAAAATTTTTATTGATAAAATAGATGGAGTATTTTTTTAAAATTTTTTTACTTAATAATTAAGAAAATGATTGTTAATAAATTTGTATTTTTTTATTTTTTAAAAATATATAAAAAAAATGATTGAAAAAATATAATAAGAAAAATATATTTACCTACAATGCCGGTCACCATTCTCAATCCCTTATTATTGTCCTATATTAAATGGTGCAATTTTTTATTTTTATTTTTGTGATGATTGGACTGTTTTGACTTTTGAGGGATTTTTTTATCTTTCAAGTGTAAACTAGCTGGAGAAGATTTTTATGACTTTCAGCCACGTTATTGCATTTGTTTGTTCCTTGCATTGGTCCTTGTTTATTTATTTATGATAGTAATAACTATTAGAATAAGCTAATAGTAATTTGATTAAAAATTATATATGTTCCATCATTAATCATGAGTTAGTAGAAAATTAATTTTTATATTAATTCATTGGCGTGTGGTCGGCCTGGATTTTCTTCCCAAATATTATTAATAATTGTCCATACCAATTAATTTACTTTCTCAACCTCTGTGATTCAAGTTATTTCCTTCATGGCTCGAGTATTAATTTTCCTAATAAAGATGCAACATTTTACTTAGAGCACTTGCATCTACTTCGTTTGTTTTGCAGATGAGATAAGATGAATTGAGATTAAAGTTAAAATTTGAATAAAATATTATTAGAATATATTTTTTAAAAATTATTTAATTTTGAGATTTGAAAAAATTGAATTGTTTATTTTATTTTATGTGGAAATTTGATAAAGTTGTAATGATTAGATCAGATGAGTTGAGAAGAGTTGTAAAAACAATTTTTTGCAATTTTTTGGGGGGAAACTCTCATTTCTTCCTCCTATCCGATTTCCAATTTTAGGATTTAACTTTAAGCTATGTACAGTGCTTCCCCATCTATGGGAAACGACTGTCCATACACTTTCTCATTTTTAATTATTTTCGAGGACCCCTCACTTTCTTCTCCTCTCGCGGCTTCAATGTCCCTTGCGTGAAAGAACAGTCATTGTCTCTGGCACTCTCCCCTTCGATGGCAGACCCTTTGTCATTTTTCACGAAATAGGTAAAACTTTCTATCATGAAGGTTGAAAACTCACGATTTTGGTTTCATCTCTCACAAACTCACACATGCATTCTCTGTCTCTTCTTCACGCCGTCAGCTTTGAGAGAAATTTTGTGCTTACAGTTTGTTTATGCTCTGAGAGAAATTCATGTTTTGTTCAATTTCTTCGGTTTATTCAATCTAACTCTACATGTACGATTCTATAAACATTTTCACATGCTAATGTGCTTGGATTTTCACATCAAAGTGTTTTCTATTTGGATAAATGTTATTGTTACTTGCCATTTTTTTCTATGAATAAGTTTTGTAACTTTTTCTATCCTAAAAGTAACTTTGTTTCACTGTCAGTGATGAATCCATACAAATTTTGGTTCTTTTTTATTTATGTTTTGTGGAATTTATGTGTTCTGCTACTCAATCTACCTTTTCCATTTAAGTGTCCAACGAAATTGACATTCTGCTTTGTTTCACTGTGGCCGAGCATTTGTAACAAATTTACTGCTTGTTTGATTTGTGTTTTTTGGAATTTATGTCTTCTGCTTTGCTACAAAATCAGTGCTTGTTTGGTAACTTTTTCTAAATTCAAAGTTAACAATCAAATAAGGAAACAATATGGTCTTGCCATATTATTCATATATGCTTCTTCCTTCTCTATTTGGTCAACTCGACACTTTGAGCGATTCCTATGTTGGTTGGCTTCACCAGTTGTTGGCTTTTTGGTTCTTGTTCTTGATTCCTTATTTGCTTATTCTCACTTTCATTGCTTTGTTCTTTACAACTGTAATTATTGACTTCAATGAGGTTGTCATTGGGGCTATGTGTAATTAGGTTGTAGTTAGACTGTGATGATGCTTAAGATTGAATATGATAATTGTGTAAAATCACCATTTCTATGAATGAGGAGAGCTCGATATGGCAGGGTAACCTGGATGGTCACAAAGGCAACCGTGTTGCAGCCATTCGAGCTTGTGTTATGTTTGAGTCGGATGCCAAAATAAATAAATAAAAACATTTTGAGCTACCTCTTGAAATTTCTTTTTCCAATTTAGTCTTCTATTCAGGAATGTCATTTGGCCGTTTTGGATTATTTGGATTAATTGGTTGGATTATTTGAGTGGCACATGAAATTGTGTGAAAATATTCTTTTCGGTTGGAATATGATCGTGTTCTATTTAGTTGATTAGTTTGTTCATTTTGTTCTTTGTCCTTGTCTATCCCATCGGTTGTGATGATGACAAAGTTGAGTGGGGATAAAGGAAAATTGGCACATAATCTATGGCAGGGTAGCCTAGACGGCCAATCACTACTGGCAACTGATTGATGTGGCCATTGAGAATGTGCTACACTTGGCTATTTGTTACCACTCCTTTCCTAAGCCTGTGAATCACAATCTTTTGTCTATTGTTCTTGAGTTTCTAACATGTCTACCAACTATTGTGTGTATACAATTTGTTAGAGATGGATTCCCAAGACCATGGACATATGTACTTCATAACCCTTCTCAGCTAGGAACTTCTCATTGATCATACTTACATTAGTCAAACTCAACACTCTCCTGTAACGTTGGGCCACTCTCCACCCCCACCCCAAATACAACATCTCCCCATTAAAAAACCAACAAGGGGTGCAAACTTCACCCAAGAACAAGAAAAGTTACTTGTCTTGGTATGGTTGAATACCAGCGTAGGTACCATCCAGGGGATGGACCAAAAACACTCCCAACATTGGGATAACATTTTGACTTACTTCAATGAGTTTAAACCAAGTGATACTGAGCGGGGTGTTGGCTCTTTAATACATCAGTGGTCAGCCATTCAAAAAGCGACTAACAAATTTTGTGCAAAATTAGTCCAAGTTAAAGGATTGAATCAAAGTGGCATGATTGAGCAAGACAAGGTATAACCATTTTGTTCATAGAACTTTTTCTAGCTGTTTAGTTAATTGTTTTTTTTTTTTTTAATCTTTCTTATAATTATTTTTTTTGCTAATTTTTCTCTTTTTAATTGCAAGTTTGAAAAAGTGAAGATTATCTATCAATCGCTGGAGAATTCCCTCTTTTAGTTCAAGCATTATTGGCACTTGTTGAAAGACCAACGGAAATGGATTCAGCATTGCACACACAAAGGTCAAAAGCGAAGTTCGACGATGTCCCCAACCTTGACTCTTACCTCAACTGCATTTGTAGATTTAGCAACTAACCTCGAGGCATAGAATGTCCTTAACAGTGATTTTGTTGAATTGGAGAGGCTAATCGGAAGGAAAGCTGAAAAAGCAAAGCGTAAGGCCCAAGGTAGGCCAGCAGAGGAAATAGTTAAGCTGAGAAACTTGAAGTATACTCTTCTGGAGGAATCATGAGCTTAGGAGAAAGAGTTTTTCTGTCTGAAGGCCGAGAAGATGCAATATGATCAGAAAAGGGAGGGACATAAAATACGGCAAACGGACGAGAAACTGAGGTTGGAGTCTGAGAGACTGGAATTCGAGCGGGTTCAAGCTGAGGAGAGAGTAGAGAGTGAGAGGTTAAAGAGAGAGGAGCAAATCATGCTGATGGATGTGACCACCTTGCTAGATTACAATGAGCATATTTCCAACAATGTCAAAACGAAATATTGGCGAGACGCAATTCCAAGCATCGATAGTGACATAGTTTTTTTCCCCTAATTTATCTGTTCTTGATACATTATTGAATTTGTATAATTTTGTTAACATTAATCAATCACTTTTTTCATGTTGTTCGCTTTGGTTCTTATGTGGAATAACTGATGCAGTAACTATGTATTGTATACTTTGGTACTGTTGACAATTTGTTTCTAGAAGGTTGAAGTTTTTTACAATGATTTTGTTCATGAATAAAAGATGATGAACAAAACATTACAACTGCTTAAATTATTACAGATAATGAACATAATCCAGCTTTGCTTGGCATGTTCTCCAAGAGAACATTTTTTAGGGAGTGAAAGACGAACAAGCAGGAATATCTATTAAACTACTAATAACAGCAAAAATTATCCAAACATTGCAACAATTCTACTTTTGGGAATATAATTTCCATTGATGCTCAATTAGGTCTGATTGGAGCTGATGATGTATCGAAGTATCTCTAATTTCATAATGACGCTGAATGAACTCCATAAGTTCGGTTGTAGGATTGCGCAACAGTTGAGGAAGATCATCATCAACTTGATCATACTCAAACTCGAGACCCTAACTATCATCACACTTGTCTTCGATGATCATGTTATGTAGAATAACGCATGCTTTCATTATATTTGTTAGATCCCTTATCTTGAACATTCGAGTAGGTCCACAAACGATTGCAAAGCATTGTTGAAGGACCCCAAAAGCATGCTCTGCATCCTTTCTCGTTGATTCCTATGTTGTTGTAAAATTCTTTTTCTTATGCCCTTGTGGAGATGGAGTAGTTTTCACAAATGTTGACCACTTTGGATAAATACCATCAGCAAGGTAGTTGCCCATAGTGTAGTCATTACAATTGATTGAGTAATTTACTAGAGGAACACACCCTTGAGCAAGTTCAATGAAAATGAAATAAGTCTCTAGTACATTGATATCGTTATATGAACTATGTAGTCCAAAACATATATGTCATATCCAAAGATCATATGAAGTAATCGCTTCTAGTATAATAGTTGGTTCACAACAATGGCCAGAGTACATACATTTTTGGGTAGAATGACAATTTTTTTACTTTCAATGTATGAAATAAATACTTCCTCGCATCCCTAGGAATCCATGTCGTTCACTAACAATGAGCAATTGAGCAATATCAGTGGCATTTGGAGACCACAAATATTCATTTATGATTTCGGTTACAAATTTTTTTAGGCTCTCCATTGCGGTGCTTTCATCAATCCGTATGTATTCATCCATAAAATCAACAGTGACTCCATACATAAACACTTTAAGTACAATGGTTATCTTTTGTGACAAAGATAAACCCAGCTTTCTAGCATTATCTCTTCTTTGGATGAAGTAAAGCTCGTAAGCCTCTACCTCATGTTGAATGCGAAGAAACAATGAACTACTCATACGAAATCTTCTTCAAAATAGACTCGAGGGATATATTAGAGTTTTGCAAAATAGTCACCGAATAGCCTTTCGTGCCCTTCAATATGATTATGCTGAATATACTTACGACGTCAGCAATTACAATGATGAGTCGATGTTGATACATCATCTTTATTAAGAACTACCTCCAACTTATCTTCAGAAGATAAGTTTAGCAGCAACTTGCCAAAAAATAAATGAGCCATTTTAGAATCAGTGGAAAATGAAGCCGGAATCAAATTTCTCTGAAGATAAAATGAGATTTAGGCTGCTGAAGATGTGAATGGAAGCAATGGAAGTCCTATTATTTATACACAAAAAGGAAACCGTTTGAAACAAATATGGGAGTTAGAACAAATTTCAAAAATATTATTGTTACATATAAGACAAAAAATATTATCATTATACAAAGGAAAAAATATTATTGTTTGTCACCGTTGGACAAAGGACAAAAAATATTACCGTTTGAAGTCGGAGAAGATGTACTACTGTTAGATAAAAGATAAAAAATATTACCATTGTATTTATATAGAAGATTTGTTATTGTTAGATAAAAGATAAAAAATATTACCATTATTATATGTGAATCAAAATGTTACCGTCAGATAAAGGACAAAAATATTATCGTTACATTTCGGACAAAACCATAATCTTCATTTTTATTTATCCATCACAAATACCATCACGTTGGAAAATGCATATACTTAAAAAAATATTATTTTTAATACTTAATAATAACAAACGATTATTGTACCTGGGAGAAAATTGGATTTATTTTTACAAAATTAGGTTGAAGTGATAGTTGAAAACATAAAGAAAAAGATAAAAGAGTTAGTAGTTAAGTTTAGAAATGGAACTGAGAGAAAATAATAATAATAAAAAAAGATTAAAAAAATACTATTTTAATATAATAGAAAAAGAATATGGAATGAGATGTAGAAATTTTTTAAAAGATGAGTAAAATTTAAGATAAAATTTTAAAAACTATGATTTTTAATTAAATTATAAGGAAATTTATAGGAAACCGGTTGTAGATGCTGTTACATGCATGCTAGCTTTCCCTTTACTAAACCAAATAATTTTAAATAATTAAGATTTGCTTGTAGATCATGACTACCCTTTTGATATTAAAAGAGTGTAAAAAAATAAAAACTAATAATAAAAAAAAAAAAGCATTAAGGGATATGGATCCCAAGTTTGATGCATTATTGTACTAAAGAAGTAAATGATCTGAAAACAAAAGGAGTGAAAAGCATTTAGGAAATGACAGTGGGAGTAAGTAGAGGCCGCTCCAGCTTGCATTTCTTTGAATATTGCTTAACATCTGGATTTCTGGTACGTGCTAGTCCTAATCACTTTAAATGCTTAGCGTATATGCAATTATGTGTGTGTTCCCATTTTCAACGATGTCGCAATTCAGAGGTGATCGTGTTGGATTCTGGCAATTAAGATCTTTGAGAAGTCATGATTCAAAGAACCAGAATTTTTTTAAGAACCTACAGAAATATAAGCATAGGGTTAGTGGAAGTTAATTACCAAGATATATATATATATATAGAAATGGATTATACATAAGTTTTTCATCATAAAATGGATTATGTATATTTTATGTATCCATGCATATATATTTTGAGGATTATATTCGATCGTAAGGATTTAACAGAACTTTAAAAAGATATTATAAAAATAAATACAAATATTAGAAACATTAGCACCACAAACCGCCATATTCCTCGACACCGACAACCACATCCACAGTACTAGCAGATTTTGCAGCCTCAGCTTCAAAATGCGTCACACCCCACTCCATATATTCTCGTTGGCACGCGAGTACTCTGTCCTATATATACAGTCACCGATTTTTATTAGTTAATTTGCAGCCAAAAATTTAGATTTTTCGTCTCTAGCTATATATCTCACTATATTTGATCGACAATCCTAACGACTTGTTTAGTTCCTTGACTATACTTAATTCAGTTGAGTTTATTTTAAATTTAGACCTCTTATAATATCTAAATATTCAATTCTCAGATTACTAAACTCATTTCAATTTAAAATCTCTTTATACATGGAACTCACAACTTTTTTCAACTCAACACTTCTTTACATGTGAAACCTATAACTAATGTTTTGAATACCATACCGGATGCCGTACCGGTGAAGGCACTGGAACGAAATATTTCGATACCGATTCTGTTTTGTGTACCGTTTCGAGATAGTCGATATGTGAATAAAATATATATAAATTATATTTCAAAATAACAGTCTATATATGAATAAATTATATATAAATACATAGATATATAAATTATAAATAGCCTAGTCTGAATTGAGAGTCAAAAAATGAGCTTGTCATTTGAAAAAATGAAAAAAAAAATTAAGGATCAAAATATCGGCCGGTACAGACCGAAATATCGACCGGTATTTCGACCGGTACAAAATACATAATGTACCTATATCGGATCGGTGACCGGTACTTAGAAAGAGCATGAAACTGAAATGACTTTTATTTTCGAAGGTGGGTTTAGTTGGGACCCAAATACCCTTGAGTTAGAATAATTAATTACAGCTCATCTAGCAATATTAATGAACCAATCAGTTTTGAGTTATATATGCTGCGCATGGTGTACGTGTCATGAGCACATGATCACTTATTGTGAAATCCGGTTTATAGTTACAAAAAAAGTAAAAACACTTGATTATTTGATGTGGTATGTCCTTCTTTACCCATGCTAAAATATAGACTTGCAAATAGATTTTTTTTATTATTATTCTTAATTTCATGTCTACGTACACTTAGGTGCTCTTATGCATATTGGTCTAAACTTAATTATATCTCCAAATTAAGTACTCTTAAAAGGGATAAACTATTCTTTTCATTGTATTAGTCATGACGTGTCTTTTAAGAACGTTTGTTTTTGTAGATGAGATGGGATGAGTTGAGATTAAAATTAAAAATTAAATAAAATATTGTTAAAATATTTTTTTAATATTATTTTTATTTTTAGATTTGAAAAAGTTAAATTATTTATTTTATTTTGTATAAAATTTAAAAAAATTATAATAATTAGATAGGATGAGTTGAGAAGAATTGTGAAAACAAACAAAAAGAAAGATAAAACAAAACAAGAAAATGAATGTGGTAACAAATTATACATACACACACAAACACACACACACACACATATATATCAAAAAGTCTACTCTCACCCGGAAGGAAAACCCCCCGCATACCCGTGGTTCCACATATACATTAATGAAACGGTGCGTTCGCACCATCGTTTGCCCCCTTTTGATTTCCTTTTGATTCCTAGTTTCTAAAACTCGAAACCCATCCCATAGAACACCTCGTTTTCACCTCATCCCACAGAACACCTCGTTTTCACCTCAGCAAGGAACATGATCATGGAACCCCACACGGAACACAGCAAGCTTCCCAAGCAAGCTACAAAGATGATTCATGCAGGGAGGTATGATGGGTGGTCATCTTCTTATGCTCAAACAAGCTGCCCCACCGACGTGCAAGAAGATGAAACACTACAGATTGTTCTCATCTTCTTGTTCGCATGCCCTAAACCGAATCTCCCATTGGTTGTGTTTCTTCAACCCATGATTTTGATGTTCCCAAAATCACCGAATCGGTATATACACATGATTTCGAATTTCTAGAAACCATAACCCTAATGGGAGCTTTCAAAATAGCACTTGATTTAGATTTGAAATTGCACCTAATTTAGATTCATACACAATCTTGCTTTCTCCTGTACATTTATCAGGAACCATACACAACACGCAATCAAACCACACAAGATCTCTCNTGGTTGTGTTTCTTCAACCCATGATTTTGATGTTCCCAAAATCACCGAATCGGTATATACACATGATTTCGAATTTCTAGAAACCATAACCCTAATGGGAGCTTTCGAAATAGCACTTGATTTAGATTTGAAATTGCACCTAATTTAGATTCATACACAATCTTGCTTTCTCCTGTACATTTATCAGGAACCATACACAACACGCAATCAAACCACACAAGATCTCTCTTTTTTTTTTTTTTGTTCTTGATTGTTCTTTTGTTTCTTCTTTTCCCTTCAATTTGAGTAGCAGTAGCAATGATTTCAAGTTTAAATTTTTGTTTTCTTTTAATATTTGACTTAGCCAAGGAAACGATTCACACGGATATAGAATCCACATGTTCTTCTTTGTTTTGCGTTAGGAAATTGAGTGCATAAATAGAGAACAGAAATCAAAGTGCTTTCCACTATTAACTAATTTTGAAACCATAAATTGAGTGCTTTCCCTAACCCTAATGGGTTCCTCTTTGCTTTGCTTTAAATTTTTTGTTAAAGTATGAAGACATCATTAGTCAATCAGCCTTTTTCAAGACTTGAAAGTATCTAGTGAACAATATACACAATGCACATTATAATTCATCACATATTTCATAAAATATTAAACATTAATTTTATGTAAGACTTGGTCCTTAGATGAATTATGCAACTATAAAAAAAACTCAATGCCATCTCAAATATTAAACATTGTTACAATCTGCTTTCATTATCATTTTCAAAGTTGCTCTTTTGGATTCCATTGGGGTCTTGATGCTGGCCTATAACCAGGCACAAATAATACCTGGCCTATAACCAAGTGGTTCCTCTATATGAACTCTTCCGCTCGTAGCAGAGCTTGTAGTCATGAGAAGAGTCGGGTAATCAGCATTCTGCAAAAAAAAATAAAAAATCAATGACATTAAACCTAAAATAAAAAATAGGCCAACTTATAAAAACAAAAATACAAGAACACAATAATAACCGTGCATGTAATTTTCAAAGTTTGAACAAGTTGATGGTATGTTCTAACATGTTATTACACAAGTTATTCATATATTTTGGAAATAAATATCAACTCAACGCAATCCTATAAATTTTAAAAAAATATAACATACCGTGATTGAGGGATTTGAGCTAGAAGGTGTTAGCGAAGATGGGTGTTCTTCCCCTTTTCCCATACTATATCGAGGATTAATGGCATAATTCCATAAGAGGAATTAAAACTGGTCTTACAAGTAGTACATCCAAAACTTTCCTATGCTTCCATTAAGCAACAAAATCATTTCTGGAATACCATGATTCCAAAAATGGCCCTACAAGTCTATGATTTCCATGATTCCATGATTTCAGATACACAAAATCTTTCCAAAACCTCAAACCAGCAACAACACCCCTGAGGCAACCACAAATATGAACAACCATAAACTCATCAAGAAAAGATCAAGAAAAGGTGGTTCAAAGTTCAAACATCAAAAAAAGAGATTTTAGCATTGGATTAAATCAGAATAGTGGCACGCTTCTTGGTGCTTTTCTCAAGTACTCGATAATGTTAGCTTTTGTTGAATTCGGTTTTTTAGATGCTAAAGTTGAAATCAATCCTTTATTTGATGTTATCAAGTTGTAATTGTTTGTCCCCTCTCACTTTAATGTGACGTAGAAGGATTTTTGCTTGCAAGTTGCATTCCCTTTAAAACCCACGGCCAAAAGGGAGAAAAAGGAAATTACAACTTGAATGTAAAGAATTGCAGTGGGAACAAAACCCATCCATCTTGTTTTCAATACTTACTCCTTGTGGAGAATAAAACCTTTCAGTATCCTCCTCTCCATATATGCCAGTTTCGGGTGGGATGTTTGTTTATTTATTAGTAAAATGATCGTAATCGAGATTGAGAAGCCCCAGTCAAGAATCAAAGAATGGGAAAATACAATCAAACCTTGGTCTACCATTTGTTCAAAGAACCAAAGATATAGAAAAATAGAAGCAAAAACTGCATAAAATAGAGGAAAATAGAATCAAATCTTGGTCTACCCACGACGACACGAAGGCACTCTCTCTAACATAGAAATCGACCACCGGCACAGATGAGGGTTCGACGGCACAACAACACAGTTTCTTCTGGGTTGGGTTCGACGCCACGATGGGGGTTTGACCGGACGACGGCAAGTAGACTTTCGTGGATGGAAAATATGATTTTGGCACCAGGTAAGAGGATTTTGATTTGTCTGAAGTCGAGTTTTTTTTTTAATAATATCGGTTGACATGGTGTCAATCAATTTCATAAAAGGTACCCAATGGCAGGTACCTGTAGCAGGATTGTATATATATAATATACAACTAATTAATTAACAACCCATAAAAAATCTAACGAAAGGATCAAATATTAATTCATGTTTTTGGTACGGCGTGTTTTGTTGGTGTTTAGACAATTTTTGCTGTTTAACTTATATGATCATGAGGTCGGTTAACACAATAATATTCTCTGGTTTTCTACGGATGGATCGATCGGTCAACACAACTTTACCTCACGCCATATATATAAATAGGAAAAATATTGATAGAAGTTACTGTTTACAGCATCTATTTTATACACACTATGTGGCTTCATCCAGACTATCTATTTCTTAAAGTGAGAAAAAAATAAAAGGATAAGAAGAAGTCACATAGTGAGTGTAAAGTGTGCACTCACAATAGTAACTTCTCTCTAGTATTACTCATATAAATATATATATAATATATATTTATATATGCAGTTAATTATGATTTCCCAATACAACTATCACTTTCGTCTCTGGCCATAATCCAAACCCAAAGACAAACTAAACTCTTGCCACTTTTGATGGAAACAAAGCTCGCAACTTTTATATAAATATATATATATATATATATATATAGATATGCATCTTATAATTAAACTAGTCTTGCAATAGCCGGCATATAGGCTTTCTAGGTAAGACACAGAAATTTGCAAAAACTAATTAAAAATTGATCCAAAAGCTAGCTAGCGGATTAAACCTATATTAATTATTGCTTGTAGACTGGTTGTACTAGTACTTGGCAATTATTGGCATGCATGACATCGTCATCTCCCCTCATAAATAGCATGACTATGCCTTCACCTAATCACCCTTATAATTTGCATGATGCCCATTATTCTTATCTCCTCATGATCATATAGTTGCAGTACTTCCTTTTGTCTATTATATTTTTATTTTTATTTTATGGGCAATATAAATATATATATATATATATATCAAGTTAATTGAAAGCACCGTAGAAAGGGTGTAAATTAATATATATATATATATATATTTATATAAACCTATCAAAAGAAGGTAAGAGCATTTCTAATGGCTTATGTAAAACTTATGTTTCTATAAAATTTGAATATGGCCAATCTAATGGATTATGTATTTTATAATTAATATCCAATTTGTTACAGTACTATCTCTACATCTATGGAACACTATTTACACTTGTATAAATATTTAATTCATTTCTCTCTCTATTTTTTACTCTTTATTTATTTTTTATTTACTTTTTACTTTATTTGAAATGAAAAAAATATATTAAAAAATATAATATTTAAATGATATAAAAATATATATATAAGTTGATGTATGATATATTATAAAAATTAATATGTAAAATAAAAAAAATAGATTTTGATAATGTACTTTTAAAAATAAGATAAAGAATCTATTAAAAGTGTGCAATATATATCTTTAAATAGAAATTAATATTTTATTTATAAAATAATTTTATAAATTTATAAATTGAAGTGAATTGATATAATATATTAAATTATAATATAAAATAAATCTGACCAATTCATATCAAATTATTTCGTTTTTTTTTTTTTTGAAATAAAATTATTTCGTTTGTATTATATGTATCTTTACGAAATCCGTACATCAATTCAACAATTTTCTTCTAAATTGGCAGTCATGCAAGAAAGAGGCTGCGGACGGTACCGCTTACATGACTGATCTCTCGAGTCTCTGCCATGACTTTTCAAAAGGACATGTAGACAAATGACCGTTGCTGATCGTTATCCACCAATAAAACAAAAACAGGACCAATGAGGTGGGACCTCACCTAGGGTACTCGTCAAAAAGACATGCCGAGGAAGAGGGTAGTGCTAAAGAACCCGCTGGGCTCTAATTTTTTTTTCTTAAATTTAAAATATTATTATAAAAAAAATTATTAAAAAATTATTAAAATTTTTATTTTATTTCGTAATTAAAAAAATATTTTTAATAATATTCTAATTTTTATTTTATTTTTAAAAATTTTTAAAATCATTAAAAATATCTATATAAAAAAAATTAAAAAAAACACGTATAAAAAAAACTAGACCGGGGCTCTAGCATTTTCCAAACAAATAACGGCAATTATTTCTGGTGAATAAGAAGCGCCAGAAGAGTTGCCGACTTGCTGTAACCCTCACAATTCGCATTCACCACCTCACCGGCCCCCGGCGCTCTCTCTCTCTCTCTCTCTCTCTCTCTCTAACTCAGTCCCAGTTGTCTATCTATAAAAAGTCGTATACCTACTCACAAAGTGACCCAAAAATCAACTTGGGTTTGCATGTCTTTCTACATACAGAATTGGGCTCCGGAGTTCTGAAACAAAGAAAACCCTTAGAGAGAGAGAAAGAGAGAGAGAGAGAGAGGAATGGGGTCGTCTGAGCCAGCAGAGTCATGCGAAGCAAGTTCCATACCAAAGCTCTCTTTTCTCTCACTTTCAACCAAGCTAGCCGAGTCGTCTCCTTCAGGAATGCTAACACCGCCGCCGCGAACGGTCACAGCTTCGATTCCATTCCAGTGGGAGGAAGCACCAGGCAAGCCAAGGCCATGCGCCGCCGATTCCAAACCAAAGATCAGTGCAAGAACCTTGGAACTGCCTCCGAGATTACTAATTAGCGAGATTAAAGCCGCCAACATGCCGTCCCCAACGGCGGTCTTGGACGGGCCATACGTACTGGGGCGGCGGCCTGTGTCTCACAGCCACAGGTTTTCCATGATCAGATCAAGCACAGTAGAGGATCTGCACTGCAGGATATCAGCACAGGCTAAGGAGAAGGGAGGAGGAGTTCATTTTGGATCCATGAGATGGGGCAGTTTCGGGAAGAATATTAAGGATCAGGCTCTCAACGGTAGTTTTCGCTTTTCATCTCCTGTAGTTAACGGTCATCATGGTGGTAGTGACGATAGTACTACTAAGGTGAAGATCACAAGGGTTAGGAGGAGAAGAAGCGTCTTGAGTCTCGCAGGCACAAGCTCAAATTTGTTGGTAAGTACAAAAATCAAAGGTTTCCAAGGCCCATTAATTCCAATATTCATCTATTTCTTTCTCCTTTTAGTTTCAACTTAAAGTTCATATGAATCATTGTGCACGATTACTTAGGACTCATACATATAGTCATGCCAAACAAACTTTAGCTATCTTTATATGGATTTAATCAAAGGCTCGGAGAGCAATTTTTTTGTGATTTAGGTGAAGATCACAAAAATTATATTAAAGAATTATATCTAAACAATCTTTTTAATTTTATAATATTTTTAATTTTTTTTAAACCCAATAAATATATCTTAATTTAAATTATTTCACTATTATTGATAGGATTATGAAATATTCCAAATGTTCTACAACTCTTAAACGTCAAGATTTCATGCCTTAATAGGGTCTTGCATCATGGTAAAATATTCATAAATATATGGATAGCTTTATGACCAGTATTAAGCTAGCTAGACAAGTACTCATGTACTACTTTGACATTAATTTGATGTATAGGCCGAAAGAAACCGAATCAACGGTCGATATTGGACACATAGGTAGCAATATTCATAATTAATAAGTTTACAAGAGATTAATAAAGTAGTAGTTTTTGACTAAAATTAATAGATCTGTAATTGTTTGTGAACTCATTTTTGTTTCAACCTGATCATGAGATCATGTATAGATCAAAAGGAACCGAATCACCGATCGATAGTAAATATTGTTTGTAGAACATGCAAGCTTATAACAATTCATTGTTATGCAAATTTCATCATTTTAATTCGTTGAAGTAGTACTAGATTTTCCTCAAAAACCTTTTGGCTCCGCCAGGAAATTAAAGAACTTAAAGAAAATAATTAAATAGTACTCTTCAATTCGATCATGAGAATTCATTAAATAATACTGGTCTGTAATTAATTTATATAAATTATTATTTTGATTAATTCCAGTACTAATCATTGATCCATGTATCCGTACGTTATCTAATCATTCTAATTGTATATATATAACCGCAGGCAAGTATTTATGAAAGCGTCAAGCAAGTGGTTCCATGGAGATCACGTCGGTAAGAAAGTCTAAAAATAGATGGCCGCCTCCTGATTTATAGATAAATATATATATATATATTTATATATAGCTAGTGCTTTAATTAAAATCATGTATAGCACAAAAACAATCTAATAATATTTTTATTTCATGTGTACGTACGTACTGATCTTCATGTTTATCATGTGATGGTCCCTCAAGAGATTACTATGCATGCCAAAGGCATATCACCTCATGGCATAACATTCAAACCTCCAAAATGGAGGTCTTGGATTCGACTCCTACCAAAATCAAAAAAAAAAAGAAAAAAAGATTACTATGCATAACAATTGGTAATAATTGACTCTAGTACGAAATTGTAGATCTAAAAGTGTTTGTGAAATTCAGAACCCAGAGTAATATATATAGTTGTAAAGTATACAAGTGCTGTACAATCGTTTTAAAAAATAGTGAAATCTATTATTTAAAAATTAATTTTTTTCATGTAAATTCTATATTTACTTATTTTTTTCAAAAAGATTGAGCGGTGCTTACGCATTCTATAACTATAAATATTTTTTTTTTCTTTTTTTATAAACTACTTGCTCCCCTTTATATAATATATATACCAATAAGCTTCCTTGTAGCTAGGTGTGGAGCGAAACTAAAATCTAGTGCAACCCTTATAGTAGATAATAAATATATAGGGTTTGACTAGTACTGGAAAAGTGTCGTTGATTTCAATTGCAAATTACAGAACGTGAGAAAATTATTTGCTAGGACCGGGAGTTGTATAGGTAGCAATTAATGTGCGTACATAGTTTTCTTTGACTAGAATATGTGGCTGTGAATATAGAGCATAATAATTCTTGATAAACATCGATTAGCATCAACCCTTAAATGCAATATATACAAACCATGTACATACGTTTTCATTGCTTTCATGAGTACCTCTCTCTCATCTCTCCGATTATCTTCTTCTTGTAATTATTGGCTATGAAATTAACAAAGCCTAGCCTGCAGCCTCAGCTCCACATGATCTGGCCTCCAAGTACTTGAATTAAAAATTCTTTGCATCCGCCGGTTGCTTAACACACACATCTCACACCGAGCTTTTCACATCTAATAAAACGCACGTTTTGTTTTTAAAAAAAAAAAAACTGCCACATAGGATTGTGTGTTGTGTGCGGCTAATCTATAGTTTAACTCTACACCAAACAGCTACGTACCTTAAACTATTCATGAGTGATGGATAAGATCATTACATCTCCGACCAAAACATCTTAAAAGTCTTACTTTCGTATATATTTTAAAGAATTAATCTTTACATCATCCTACACACCACACACCATAACTTTTTTTATTTTTTTATTTGTTTTNATGGTTTGGTTTCACAAACTTTTCAACCCATCTTAATTATGATCTCATCTAAACATTATTTAAATATAAATATTTTTTAATTTTAATTTTTAACTTTTTTATCTAATCATTAATCTAATCATTACAACTTTTTTAAATTTCTAAACAAAACACAAAAATATAATTTTATTTTTTTAAAATTCTAAAACAAAAATAATAATAAAAAATTATATTCTAATCCTATTTTTATTTTATACTTTTTTATTCAACTTTTGCTTTCTTCTTTCTCAAAATCCTATAAAAATCTTAATTCAAATCATCTTACTATTATTTACAAATCATCTCACTACTATTTACATATTTCTCATCTCATCTCATGATCTCATCTATGTAATCAAACAAAGTCTAAGAAAAATCCTAGAATTACAAATAAATATTGTAAAAATAAATGTACAAATTATTGAAGTGACTTAAGATGATAAGTCAAATCTATTTTAAAATTAACAAAAATATTTTGCAATCTAATGTCTTATATTAAATCACAATAATTTATATATTTTCGTTGTTATTAAATCTATTTGTAGACTAAAGATTTTTATTATTTCAAATTTATGTTGTTGAGTATGGTATAATATAATCATAAAAAACGAAAATTCCTAACTGCATAGAGGGTAATATTACATGCTCTTTTAATTTCTTCCCTCCGAATTTGAGTACAAGCAAAAGAACTTTAAAGTCAACAAATTTTAATTTGCATTAATTTGCCTGTCAAATATTTAAGTCCTTTAACGTACGGTCACTACAACAAAAGGCATTTTCCGACTAATTTATCGCGACCAAAAGACTATTCGCAACTAAAATTAGTTGCGAATAGTCTTTTGATCGCGATAAATTGATCGAAAAAGACCGCTTTTGTTGTAGTGGGTGGCCGAAAACATATACCTGAGAATCAGATCGATGCAGGTTTAAGTACGCGACATATACATTAATGTTACTATTGTACCATGCATGTGTTATCCAATCATAATCACAAAATGCTGCAAGATTTTTCGGGGAAAAAACAAATATTCATCATATCTTATACTATACATTAATACGTGACTTGTCATTTTTACTATTCTATTTAAATACATACATATTAATATATAAATACGTGTATTTAAATAGAAGAATAAAAATGACAGATCACATGTTAGTGTGTGGTTGATGAAGTATGCAGCTCTCGTCTCTGCCCTCCAGACCCATCTCTTTGAAACAAACTTAAAAAATAATCTCTAGACTATTGGACTCTAAAACTCAAACTCCATCTTCCCTAATTTCGTGCTAATGATATGCTTATATATGGTAGAAAGAAACCCTAACGTTTTTATGATTTTCGCCTAACTTTTAGGACTTACCTTGACAGCCTCGTACGTGCTTCAGAAGTCAGAATTTAGAAATCTTTATTAGAAACAAAGTTGTAGCCGTTTAAGACAAATTTCCAACCGATCTAGAATCACATAAATAGGATATGTGAGTGGCATGTTATGATCAAAACACTAAACCATGTCCAAGTTGTCTCCTAGTGTATTCCAAACTTGGATTTCTTGTGAATTCCTTATGTGATTTCTTTCTCTTTTTCTTGATAAAAAATACTCTCAAATACTTTGCTAGTTTTTGCCCACGATATAATTTAGGTTGGTCTTTTAAGTTGGTCGATTAGACTGGTCGCCCAATTTAGTCGCCCGAAGCCTTGTCGCCAAGTCTTCTCATTCCTTTAAATTCAAGAAAATAAAGAAAAATATCTAGAAATAAAATAAAATCAATAAAATTGAAGAAAAACTGACACTTTATAAATAAAAGAGTAATAAAATTACATAAAAATTATACTTATCAAATACCCCCTAAACTTAAGCTTTTCTCGCCCTCGAACAAAGAAAAAGAAAAAAACAATTAAACAAGCATTGGTTTGATTCATAAAATTTATTGCCTCAAAGATTGCCTAAAGTCTATAATTCAAATGAATCATTCAAGATCAATCAAGTCCAAAAGTTAATTCAAAACTCGATTCCACCACATTATCCATCCTCACATTCATGCATACCTATTATTCTCACTTCATCATTAGCTCCCCAAATAGCTTTATGCAAATAAGTAAATAAATAATAGATTTCTAAAAACTCCATAGACTTGTTTTTCAAATCACTCTCCACTAATGTAGAACAAAAACTATCACTAGGGATCAATAAGTTTTTATTAAGCTTGTAATGTAAGGCTAGGGTGAGGGCTACAAAGAAAATGTAGGACTCAAATAAAGCAAGAGAACTTAAATTTGAACACCAACAGAACAAATAAAGCATTCTCACTTCTTGTTGGAATATACAAACTCAAATTAAAGCTTTGGAGTTGAAGTCAAGGGAAGCTAAACAGAAAAGATCAAAAGAGACTTCAAATGACAGTTAAATTAAGTCTAAATGCAGATGAGATTAATTAGTTAAAATGCCGTGTAAATGACTTTTGTATAGTCAAGTTAGTTAGCATATGTGTATATAAATAGAAATGATGTAAATGTAACAATTCACTCAATTCCAGTTAATGAGAAATTCACATTGAATTTACTCTCAATTCTTCTTTTACATTTTCAAGTTCTCTGTTTTTTATTCTTCAAGTTACATAATTTTACATGGTATCATCGGCCATAAACATTCCGTTGCCTTCCTGATTTTTTTTACACAAATTCTTGCTTTCTTTCTTATATTTTTATGGCAGAATCCTCTAATGCTTCTTCTTCTTCTAATAATTCTTCTCCTCCTTTGGGGAATCTATCTGATGATTCCTTGAGTTACTACTATCTACATCCATCTGATAATCTTGGAGCTCTTATTGTATCTGAGATCTTTTCTAGTGATAATTACGTGGCTTGGAGTCGATCCATCACAATTGCTCTCACAGTTAAGAACAAAGTTGCTTTCATTGATGGAAGTTTACCTCAACCTGATCCTACTAATGCTCGACTCAAGACTGCTTGGTTGAGGGCAAACAGCCTTGTGCTTTCTTGGCTAATGAATTCCATTGCAAAAGAGATTCGAGGGAGTCTTCTTTACTTCAATAGTGCTGCTGACATCTGGAATGAATTAAAGATTCGATATCTGCTCAGTGATGGTCCAAGAGTTTTTGCCTTAGAAAAGTCCTTAAGTTCTATTTCCCAGGGCTCAAATTCAATCACTGAGTATTTTAGTGTTTTCAAAGCACTATGGGATGAATACATTAGTTATCGTCCCCTTCCAACTTGTAATTGTGGATTTATGGAAAAGTGTACCTATGCAGTATTAAAGAACCTTGCTGATCAACAACAAGCCGACTATCTCATGAAGTTCTTGATTGGTCTGCATGATTTTTTTTCAGCAATTCAAAGCCAACTCTTGCTTCTTTCTCCATTGCCATCAATGGGCAAGGTTTTCTCTTTACTGATACAAGAAGAGAGCCAGCATTCTTTAACTAATGTTGTACATATCTCTCATGATTCTCATGCTATGGTTGCTGCACAACCATCCTCACAAACTTCTTCAAATGCTGTTAAGTTCAGCAAAGTCAGAGGCAAGTCAGATGTCATATGTTCCCATTGTGGATTCTCTGGACATCTTGTAGATAAGTGTTTCCAGCTTATAGGCTATCCACCAGGATGGAAAGGGCCTCGAGGAAAGAGAATCAATTCTACACGATTGTCCAATGCAAACATTGCATCTTCTATGGAGCAAAACTTAAACAACCCAAATATATTTTTTTCTCAAGAGCAAATACAAAATTTGATTACTCTTGCCAATAGCCTATCCACTTCTTCTATCAATCCTAATTCTGCAGTTAACACTACCTCTACATCAAGTAATAATCCTATCCTTTGTTTAGCTAATACCTCATTAAATCATACTTCTCCTTGGATATTAGATACTGGAGCAATAGATCACATGATTTGCTCTCCTCATCTATTCACATCTATAAAAATCCCAACCAAACCCTCCTCAGTCCATTTACCAAATGGTCACTCAGTTCCTATCAGCTTTACTGGTTCTGTCAAAGTCTCCCCTGATTTGATTTTACACAATGCTCTCTATTTTCCATCTTTTCATGTCAATCTTATTTCTGCTTCCAAGTTGACTAAAGAAAATTCTGTTGCCTTGTTTTTCTTTCAATCTAAATGTGTATTGCAGGACCTTAGCAAATGGAGGATGATTGCGCTTGCTGAAGTCAGAAATGGTCTATACCACCTCATCAATTTTTCTGCTGCTACACAGAAGGAAATTCCTGATTCAAACAGATTTTTTTTTGCTAACACATCTACTATTAGTCCTAACATATGGCATTTTCGATTGGGACATCGATCTCCTGCCAAACTAAAGCTCATTAGTTCCATTGATTCTTCTGTAAAAATGTCTCACAAACATGTTTGTGAAATCTGTCCTCTAGCTAAATAAAAGAAATTGTCTTTTCTTGTATCACAAAGTAGTTCAAATAAAAATTTTCAATTAGTACATTGTAATATTTTGGGTCCTTTTTTCACTATCTCTCATTCTGGATATAAATTTTTCTGAACCATTGTAGATGATAGTACACGCTTCACTTGGCTTTTCCTTATGAAAGCAAAATTAGAAACTCGAGATCTACTTGCCAGATTCATTGCATATGCTCAAACTCAGTTTGACACTCAAATACAAACACTTAGAACAGACAATGGCCAAGAATTCAATAAGCCTTCTTTTTATCAAGAAAATGGTATAATACATCAGCTATCTTGTGTAGAAACCCCTGAGCAAAATGGTAGAGTTGAAAGAAAGCATCAACATTTGTTAAACATTGCTAGGGCTCTTCTTTTTCAATCTAAACTGCCATTAACATACTGGACTAAATGTGTATTGACAACTACACATCTCATAAATCGAATTCCCTCTTCTGTGCTAGACAATAACACACCATATGCTCTCATTTTTCACAAATCTCCTACATATAACTATCTAAAAGCCTTTGGCTGTTTATGTTTTGCCAGCACCATACATAACAGTCGAGACAAATTTCATCCAAGAGCCTCAAAATGCTTGTTTCTTGGTTACCCACCAAATATCAAGGGATACAAAGTACTTGATCTCCTTACTCTTAAAACCTTTGTTTCCAAAAATATCATATTTCATGAGAATATTTTCCCTTCTATTCCAAACACTACTCACACTCCCTTTCTATTTCCTGATTTTTCTCCAATGCATGACTTCATAGTACCCATTACTTCACAAAATCTACCTTCTGCACTACCAGAATCTATTACTTCACAGAATGAATCCTCTGAAGTTCTAGAATCTATAACTTCACAAAATCCTTCTTCCACGATTCCAACATCTGATTCTTCACAGGCTGTTCCTACTCTTTCACAAAATCCATGCTCTGAAATTCCAGCACCTGTTAATTCACATATTAATCTTAAAATTGTAAGCCTTCGAAGATCTGAAAGAATAGGGAATCCTCCTTCATATTTGCAGCATTTTCATTGTGGTAATATGGCTCAAGCTACTTCAACATCTCAAGAATCCTTCAGTTGCTGCATTCCTTCTTCTGGTAAGCAATACTCTCTTGCTCATTTCCTTTCAACACATAAACTATTACCTAGACATGCAGCTTTTACTTCTGCTGTGTCATCCACTTTTGAACCTAAATCTTTCAAACAAGTCAATTCTTATCCTCAATGGCAAGCAGCCATGTTAAATGAGATCAAAGCTCTTGAATTAAATAAAACATAGGAACTTGCAATATTACCTCCAAATAAGACATCAATTGGATGTAAGTGGGTATATCGTGTTAAATTCAAAGATGATGGCACAATTGATAGATACAAGGCTAGATTAGTAACAAAAGGCTATACCCAACAATAAGGCCTTGATTATTTTGACACAGCCTGTGGCTAAAATGACAACAGTGAGAACATTGTTATCCATTGCTGCCATTAAGCAATGGCATTTACATCAACTTGATGTAGACAATGCCTTTCTCCATGGAGATTTAAATGAAGAGGTCTATATGCAGCTGCCACCAGGGTATTCTTCACCAACTGATCCGAGAGTTTGCAAACTCAAAAAGAGCCTATATGGTCTGAAGCAAGCCTCAAGACAGTGGTTCTCCAAGCTGTCATCCTCTTTACTTCAGTTTGGGTTTATTCAAGGGAAATCTGATTCTTCTCTATTCATCAAGCATAATTCAAATAACTTCATAGAACTCTTGATTTATGTTGATGATGTGATTCTTGCTTCGAATAATCTTGATGATATAATCACTGTCAAAAAGTTCTTACATGATTCTTTCACTATCAAAGACTTGGGAGAACTAAAGTATATTTTGGGGATAGAAGTGGCTCAATCAACCAAAGGCATAACTTTATGCCAACGAAAGTATGCCTTAGATATCCTGCAAGATAGTGGTTTCTCAGGTTGTAAACCTGTGGCATTTCGTATGGAATCTACACTAAAGCTTAGTGCAAATGACTAATCTCCTCCTTTGTCAGATCCTTCACAGTACAGAAGATTAGTGGGTCGATTATTATACCTCACTATAACTAGACCTGACCTATCCTACTCAGTACAAGCACTAAGCCAGTTCATGGCTAATCCTAGTAGTAATCATCTACAAGCTGCTGAAAGGGTCCTCAGATAAATCAAAGCAACACCTGGGCAAGGTATTTTTCTGTCT
>QEOT01123146.1:0-15476 GCA_003123785.1 Pterocarya stenoptera | reverse complement strand
GGGGGTGTTGGAATATACAAACTCAAATTGAAGCTTTGGAGTTGAAGTCAAGGGAAGCTAAATCTAAAAGATCAAAAGAGACTTCAAATGACAGTTAAATTAAGTCTAAATGCAGATGAGATTAATTAGTTAAAATGCCGGGTAAATGACTTTTGTATAGTCAAGTTAGTTAGCATATGTGTTTATAAATAGAAATGATGTAAATGTAACAATTCACTCAATTCCAGTTAATGAGAAATTCACATTGAATTTGCTCTCAATTCTTCTTTTACATTTTCAAATTCTCTGTTTTTGATTCTTCAAGTTACAGAATTTTTCACTTTTAACACAAACATCTCTTCTCAATTATTATGAATCTCTCAAAATACATCTCTTTATTATACTTTCGTATCTCTCTCTTTACCCTTCTATTTGGCAAGTAGGACTTTCTTTTTTCTTTTTTGAAATAAATCATACATTTTTACTGTCTTTGTGGATGACTCTCGTTGGCTTTATCTTGTTGTCCACACTGTAGACGAGTTGACTTTTCACACCCCCAAATTTATAATTTTGATAATATGACTATGATGAACTTTACTTGTAGACCTTCTACCTCTATTGCCTTTCATTCTCTTGTGAGTCTGTAACTTTGTGTAAACTTAGTTCTCTTGAAATGTAAGGAAATAAGTGTTTAAGCTCAAATAGGATAGGGAAGATAAGGTTTACAAGAATGAAAAATATAAGATCAAAATATAATTCAATAAAACTCAAAGGGGTGAATAGGGATAAAGATAATAAATAGGTAAGACTGAAAGGCTCAATCGGTCAAAAGAATGCCATAATCATTTCTCCTGTAATATTCTGTCCAGGATTTCGCATCGAGGGTAATCAAACAAGTTCTAGAGTAAATTGAGACTATACAAATTCACAAAATTCACATAAAATTTCTCTAGGTATGCAAAACGATTAATGATCATTATAAGCATTCATTGAACATAGAAAATATCAAATTAAGTAAAATCAAGTAAAGAATTAACAACTAGACTTAAGCAATGAGAATTTTTCCTAAAAATTATAACCAATTTCAATCATAGTTTTATCATAGGCTTATTATTCATAAAACCATACTGTTTTTATTATTATTATTTTTTTCCTGAAATAAATAAAATAATTTCCTTTCCCCTAAACTTAAATATCACATTATCCTCAGTGGGAAAGAAGAAGAAAAACTAAAGAAGAGAATGAGAGAATGTAAAAGATGCTCCCTTGATTTTTTTTCCTTTTCTTCTGATTGAATATTTTCCTTGAATGTGCATCCGTGTACCCCTTAGAGATCTCTCCGGCCTCATCATTCCTTAAATTTGATGGAGGTGGTTTGAGTTCAAGCTTGGGTGGTTCCTTACTTGGAGATGTTGGCCAAAATGAGTTTAGCTCTTCCACTTACGATATTATTGAAGGAGGAAAGAATGGTGTAGCTTCCAAATATCTGTCACACTTCTTAACTTCTTCATATTTGGATTCAATAGACGTAGAGTGAGTAAGACATACCTCAAGTAGTAGTTTTTGAAATTTAGCTCCATAAGTTTCGTCGTTCATGACCACGTCTTTGTTGCTTATTTGAAAACAAGAATGTACCTCGGAAGAAAATTCCATAGATTTAAATACGTCAAGAGTGACCTGCTCCTCCCCGACCCTCAAAATGATTTTTCCTTCCTGGACATCAATTAAGGTTTACCCCATTGCAAGGAAAGGTCGGCCCAATATCAAAGAGATCTCATCGTCCTCTTCCATATTAAGCACAATGAAGTCGGCCAGGAAAATGAATTTATCAACTTTCACTAGTATGTCCTCAATGAGTCCTCTCAGGCATTTAATAGATCTTCCGCCAACTGTAGAGAGATAATTGTTGGCTTTGCTTCTCCAAGACCACTTTCCTGAAAATAAAAGAGGTATTAGATTAATACTTACCCCTAAATCGCATAAAACTTTTTCAAAATAGGAATTTCCTATAGTGCAAAGGATCGTAAAACTCTTCGGATCTTTTAACTTAGGTGGCAGCTTCTTTTGTAAAATTGCACTGCTCTCCTCGATTAACATTACAGTCTCATGCTTCTCTAACTTCCGCTTGTTTGATAATAAATCATTTAAAAATTTTGCATATTTACGCATTTGCTCCAAAGTTTCAATGAGAGGAATATTAATCTGTAGTTGCTTGAAATTTAGAGAACTGATTACCAATCTAATTTTTTCTTAATCTCTACGACAAAGGAATTGGTGGATCATAAATTGAAGGAGAATAAGTTTCAGATATAAACTCCCTGGTTTCTTGGGTTTTGAAACCCCTTTATTCTCCTTAGTCTTCTCAACTTGCTGGTCGGCCGCATCCTGCTCTACTTCTTTCACCTCGGACTTAGCTTCCTTCATCTCAAACTCTATGTTTTTGGAAACTTCTGCATCTCACTCGGTACTTACTGTTTGCGGCTAGTCATATGTCCTCTCACTTCTCAATGTTATGGCTTTGACATGTTCCTTCAAGTTGGTCATAGTGTTGCTTGGTAAAATCTCTGTTGTCCTCTCGAAAAACATGTTTGAGAGCTGACCGATTTGTGCTTTAAGATTGCGGATTGAAATCGAGTTGTTTTGGATCACTATATCAATCTTTTGCATGTACTGCATAAACATATCCTCGAGTATCGATTTCTTCTCTTGTTGTCGAAACTATTGAGGTAGTCTAACTGACCCTTGATTATTGCTCCATGAAAAGTTAGGGTGATTTCTCCATCTGTGATTAGATGTGTTTGAATAATGATTGTTTTGACGTTGAAAATTGGACACGTAATGGGCTTGTTCATAACTCGGTTGGGCAAAAGGATTCCCCACATGACAATCTACACTTGAATGATCTCCTGCGCAATGATGACAAAAAATATTAATTTGAATAGCATTAATGTTCATCTTACCTAGTTGTTGTGATAGATTTGCCATCTGCACTGCCAATGTGGTAATAGAATCAAGTTCAAAAACTTCAACCGTCTTTCTTGGCATTGCTTTCTCCGCAAACCATTGATAGTTGTTGGATACCAATTCTTCTAAAAGTTCATATACGGCTTCATGGGTCTTACTCATTAATGCTGCTTCTGCGGCCGCATCAACCATAAATCGATTTGTGGGTCCCAAACGATTATAAAATGTCTGTACTTGAAGCAAGGCTGGAAGGTCGTGATGCAGACATGTAACATCCCGCCTAAAATGACCTTAGGCCTTGACCTTAGTAGCCTTAATCCTAGTTAATTAGGAGTTGAGCTATTTGAGCATTAAAACGTTTTGGATATTTGCTTTGGCAAAAAGGACAGACACTTTGGGTTTAGTAGAATTATTAGAAGATTTTAGTGTAATATTGATTTTTGAAGAAAATGAAATTCTTGAAGGTTGATTAGAGAATTTTTAGTGATTTATTAATTTTGAGGATAAGAAGCCAAGAGCCCATAAGGGAATGACACATTGCACATTGGATGGTGGTCACAACAATGGACTAAGCAATTTGAATAAAATTCTTGATGAACTTAGGAAGGCCCAAGAGATTTTATTAAGGGCCCAAACTTTTTTAGTACAAAGACTTAGAGAGACACTAAGGCATTAGGCCCAACTTGATAGACACTTGGGCTAACTTGATAGACATAAGACTTTAAGCCTCTAATGCACTAAGGATGCGATAGGTAAAGGTTAAGATGTTAAAAAGACCATCTGCCCAACATGGGAGATATAAAGTTTTAAGCCTTTCTTGGAGGACTCTAGAAAATAGACTCAATGAAAATGACATAAGGCTATTGGGCCTAACTTAGTAAGAATGGAGGTATTAGGCTCTTAATTATGGGTTAATTACTTACATTAAGATTGATAGTGGGATTAGCGTTAATCATGGTACTTAGTGTTAATGAGTTAAAGATTAGAGAGATAAGCTTATTAGTAATTTTTGGTGAGGCTTTTTAGGGATTTAGAGCATTCATGGTCCAAGCCTAAGAAACCTTTGAACCAAGGCTTAAGGAATTCAAGACTAGTTATAGCCCAACTATAAGGAAGACATAAGTTCTTTGGGCCAAACTTGGTATAGAATGGACCCATGACCCAATTAGGCTAAGTCAAATATTTTCTAACCCAATTTAGTGGATCTTGAGGTTTCTTTTTAACCCTACAAATCTGTAAAATGAGGTCCTCTCATTCAAGTCTAAGAGCCCTTAAATCATGAACCCATACATTTGGCCCTTTTAAGCCCACATGACCCAAAGCCATGATTGGGTTTATTTCACCATTCAAGACCAAAGGCCTAATACACCATACCATTGGTTTCCTTAAATCCAAATCACACTCAAAGTACCCAAATCAAATTTTGAAAATTGGCGAAGGCCATTAACCTTCATGCTTGAGTTTAGTGCACTTTAAGCCATGCTTTGGAACTTAATTGTGCTTAATCTTTTCTTTAACTTTTTAATTTAAATTTTCTTGAATTAATATTCCCTTAAACCTTGATTAAGACCCTATTAATGACCTAGCTAAACCAACCCACATGTCATTATGAAAAAATTCATAACAAGCTCAAACCATGCTTTAATCGGTTTTGTACATTGCCCTTTGTAATGCTTGGACTGTTTTGCCATTGGGCCCAATATTTTTGTGATTTTTCCTCAAGGATAATATGGTTCTTAAACACCTCATGAGACCCTTCCAAAGTTATTTTAAGCCTTGGACGAAATTATTTGCACAAACCAATTCCTTGAACCAAACCAGGTGCACCTTGGTTTAGTTTGTGCTGTAACCGATTGAGTCAAGTTTAAACCAGCCTCCTGCCATGGTTTGCACCACCACCTCATGCCACCTCCTTCTCCACCCAATCAACAAGAAGTCCCATGACCATCATGAAGGATTTTGACTCATTTTTTCGACCCAAAAAAATCAAAACTGAACTGATTTTCTGCCACCATAAAACCACCTCCATCCACCTGTTTTTAAGGGTTGTTTGATAGTTTTTCTGCCACCCAAATAATGCCCCACGACCAGACCTGCCTTCTAGGATCAATGTAACAACTGTGGAGAAGGAATCATGGTGGTTTTAGGCCACTATTCCCCCTGTACAAGCTGACCTAAGCTCATGCAAGTAAATCTAGAAATTTTTCAGATTTGAGCACCTCCCACTTCACCCAATCACCAAGCACCCAAGGCAACGCCCCTCACTCCTTGGCCTCCTATAAATACTTCCCTCCCCTTCTCATTTCACTCACACCATAGGTCCAAGCATCCTCTTAATCCTTGAGAGTATTTCCCCCTCTTAGAGATCAAAAGAGTGCAAACCAATGGAGTTTTGGTGAGTTTTTGAGTGTTCTTATCTAAGGCAGTCTAGAGTGCTTGGAAGGCCACGAAATTTGTAAGTTTTCTTCCTTTTGATCTTAGCTAGCATTTCAAACTTTATTTCCAAGTGTTGGTACGAAATTTGGTTGAGTTTTGAGAAGGTTATGATGCTTAATGCAAAACCAGGTCAATTTAAGGAAGGTTTGAATGATTGAATATTTTAAATGGAAATTAGTTATGTCATGTACTAAGCATGATCTTATATGATCTACAATTATCCTAACATGATTGTGGAAGGTTAAATTTGTTGATAGAAGCATGCCATGATAGGTTTTAAATCTATCTTATTTTGATCTTCAAGCATGGATCGGTTTTAAGCATATTGGTGATTAAGGATTTTTTAGTTTTGATTAAGTGTTGGGATGAACTTAATTACGTAAGGATTAGGCTTAATAATGTCCCTAAAGATGTTAGTGATCATTAGTGATTAAAGAAAATCTCATATGCATACATTCATAGGGATCAATAGTTGAAAATACACATAGGCATCAACTAGGATGCATGCCACGAGTTGGGACTAATTGGACAAGTTTCACTTTAAATTTTGAAACTCCAAGGACATAGATAGTTTTAGAATACCAAAAATATGAAATCCATGAAATTTGGTTAAATTTGGATTTGTTTGCAATTAGTGAAAATTTAAGATTTAAATAGCAATTTTTGAAAGTCTAAGGGTATTCTTGTAAATACCCAAATTTTGAAGTCTTTGATTTTGAACCTATCCATAAGAGTATTAACCCTAACTTAGTATACACATGATTTACGTAGCTACGACGCTAATTTCAAATTTCTCCAGAAGTTTGTAAGTTGGCTTTTAACTTATACCTCGATAGATTATTTATGAATTATTGATAAATGTTCATTTCATATTTCAATTATCATTTTTAGCATAAATTATCATGTTATATGATACATTGGGTTTATACCTACATGACATGTGACATTTTTATCATTTTTGCATATTACATTTATAAATATTATTTTTGCATAAAATTTATTACATACGCACATGTTATGAGAAACATTTTCCAAAGCATAGCATGAAAATCATTTTGTCACGACCCCAAAGGCTAAGATGGGGAATTATCTTGGTGGAACTCCTTTGTCCACTCTGGAGTGTTTAAGAATGGAGTGGTAATCCTTGAATTGATGAAGAACAGTCAACAGGCTTCGAATGGATTCTTTTTAAAGAACGCTGGAGCAAAGTCAACATGTTATGACACCTAACGCTGGTGGGTGTACACGTTATGAATTTTATGATATTATATTATATTTACCAATGCATTGAAAATGAGTTTATAGACAACGTAGTTTCAACGTGAGTTGTACTACTGTCCCCGGCAGGTACTCACAATGTATATGGAAAACTGTGACGTTACCACACGTTATGTTATTAATTAAAATAATAATGTAAGTCTATGATAATGAAAGTTTATGATGAAATTTTTATGAAAAATTTATGTTTTCTAAAATATGATGACGAAATTACCTACTAAGTAAAAACTTGTATCTCCATATTTTTAAAAGATGTTGAGGAATCTGAATGGGAGACATGCATACTGATTTTCTGCATCTCATGCATTGCATATTTATCATTTTTCATGATTGATTTATCTTTGTGCCAGTTAGCTGTTTAACTTATTGAGATTTCGAGTAAATCTCACCATTTTATGGGACCACTATCATTCCACTTGGAATGATAGAAGTTATGTCAGGAATCGACCAGGATAGGATTGATGAAGCACTGGATCCGCATGTTTGAGGAGGAGCCAGATTTTATAAAGAAGCTAGATCTAATATTGATATTTATAGTCCAAATCCTTCATACCTTAGAACGCATGAAGAGAATAATATGACTTTGTATACAAGTCTATGCTACATTGGTATTTTGAAGTCGATAATTTTCTAATGAAGTTGGTATGTTTTTAGTTATTCTGGCATATCTTACATTTTAACCTTTTGTTTCCGCTGCGATTATTGCATACTGTTAGTTGCATACTAGGATGCATTGCATATTAACTATCATAAATGAGGGTATGTAACCTTGTGTTGCATGTCCCGACGCTCTAAGTCTCTGTTCTATTCCAAGCAGGGATTGGGGGCGTCATAAGACACTTGCGCAATAAGTCCTTGTATCTCTCTCATGCCTCATATCATTCCTTAACTTCGTTGTCTTGGACGGAAGGAAGTATTTTGTTAAGAATTTTTGTACAAACTCCTCCTAGGTGGTCATAATGTCGGGCGGCAAAGAGTTCAACATAGCTTTTTTTTTTTTCCCTAAGTGAGAAAGGAAAAAGTTTCAATCGAATCGCATCATCTGTCATTCCATTGTATTTAAAAGTATCACAAACTAGAAATTTGCAATATCGGCATTAAGATCCTCTTGTGATAGGCCCAAACTGGACAGTTAGTTGAATCATTTGAATGATGGCTAGCTTGGTCTCGAAGTTATTGGCTTATATAGTTGGCCGCCTTATATTAGATGTAGCCCCATTGACACAGGGCATCACATAGTCTCTTAACGCCTTGTGCTTCTGGTCGACCATATTAAATTTAGATGCGGTGATCTCTTTTTTCTTCTCTTGATTAATTCGACATAAGGTTCTTTCAATCTCGGGATCGAAAATTGTATGCTCTAATTATTTAGATCGAGGCATGCACTTCTGATTCCTAAAAAGAAAAATCAAACTGAGATATAATTTAAACCAATTTTTAAAAATAAAATCCAAAGTAGTAAAAATCTAGCTAGTATCAATATCAATAACAAATAACTAATCCCGGTAACAGTATCAAAAACTTGTTATGCTGAAAATATCTGCAAGTGCACAGAATCGTAATAAGTAGTAAAGTGTTTTAAAGAAAACAGATATCGAACCCACAAAAATTAATTATGCTATTGAGTACTGAAATTTACTAAATTAATTACTATTTAGAAAATCAAAATTTAAAGAATAGATTATCTAAATTAAACTGAAGAAAAGAGCATTAAAATTAAAATTTTAAAGATAATAAAAATAGATCTAGAGCGTTTGATTTCACCTAGCGAATTCTACACAATTTATTCTTTCTTATTATAGAATTCCAATTATCCCAAGTCGATGATAAAAATTCATTAACTATTCAATTCTTTCAAACAATACTAAAAATATCTCTAATTAATAACTTCATATCTCTATGTGAATTTAACTAATTGGAAATTCATTAAGTTCTTTGGATTTTTCTTAAAAATGACACTAATCGCGGTAAAGTATCTCTAATTTCGCTCACATAATGGTATTTAATCCTAGAGCTCTAATTACAAATCACCTCTCGATTTCATTGCGATTCAATAGATTGAACAATGATTAGCTAGAAAATTACAAGTATTAAGAACAAAGAATAAACACTTAATCATGAAAAATATTGAAAATAAAATAATTTAGAATATAAATTGTGTGTTCAATGTTAGACCACATCAAATATCTAAAAGATAAAATTAGCTCACTATGAAATTGAAAAGAAAAAGAATAAAACTAGTGTTCTTCGTTGGAGTCGGTTGATGAAGCATACGATTCTCGCCTCTGTCCTTCAAATCCGCCTCTCTGAAAGAAACTTAAAGAATACTCGCTGGATTGTTGGACTATAAAACTCAGACTCTCTCTTCCCCAATTTCGTGTTAATGATATGCTTATACATGGTAGAAAGAAACCCTAAGTTTTTTCTAATGTTCGCCTAACTTTTAGTACTTTATCTTGGCAACCTTGTATGCACTTCAGGAGTCAAGATTTATAAATCCTTATTAGAGATAAAGTTGTAGCCCTTTAAGATAAATTTACAATCCATCCACAATCACATCAATCGGATATATGGGTGGAAAGTTATAATCGAAACACTAAAATATGTCCAGGCTGTCTCCTAGTGTACTCCGAACTTAGACTTATTGTGAATTTCTTATGTGATTTCTTTCTTTTTTTTCTTGATCAAAATTACTCTCAAACCCTTTGCTAGTTGTTGCCCATGATGTCGTTTAGGTTGATCTTTTAAGTTGATCAATTAGACTGGATGCCCAATCTAGTCTCCTGGAGCCTTGTCGCCAAGTCTTCTCATTCCTTCAAATCCAAGAAAATAAAGAAAAATATATAGAAATAAAATAAAATTAATAGAATTGAAGGAAAAATGACATTTTTCATAAATAAAAGAATAATAAAATCACATAAAAATCACACTTATCAGATCTCACAAAAAATAAACCTACAAACTGACATAGTTTGTTTGATATGATATGCTAGATTTACTTTATAATAAAAGTAGTTTTACAATTTTACATACCGTATCAAGGTACGTTAATTTGTAAGTTTACTTTTTGTCATGTATTTGTAACTAAAACATTTCTATGAATGAATCAAACATTTTTGCTATCAAAAACTTTATGTGCAGTCACTTTTGCGTATTCATTGCTCACCACACTAATGTGATTGGTTATGTCATTTTTTTTAATGTAAAATAACTATTTTTGTCAATCACATCAATAGAGTGCACAAGGACTATGCAAAAATGACTGTAAGTAGCATAATTCTTTTACTATTTATTACTGTTCACATAAACAAGACTAGCCTAATTTCATGTAAGTTCCGTGAATTACTCCCGTATGTATATCCAAAACGTGAGACCATAAGCCATATATGGATCATGGGAATTTCAAGTTGGCATCCATTATGTCAAGTCCGCGTGCCTTTGAGGGGCGAGTTTGCATGATGCGCTTGGGGCTATCTTCCCTTTTACCACTGTAAACTAAAACAGAGACATATTCTCTTATTTTAATTGAACGGCTAAAAGCTTTTGCTAGCTTTTCCTTATTTTTTTTGTTAAAAAAATATTTTAAAAAATAAATTTATAAATTGAAATGAATTAATATATATTATAAAAAATTATAATTTCTTTTTTAAATCTCACATATTATATAAAATTATTTCAAATTTATTTTCATAAGTTCTATTTGTAATCAAGTATTTCTTCTCTCTTAAAAGAATCGAAAAACGATTACCTTGAGGGACACAATAAAAACATCATAGGCCTTGAAGGACTCAAAAAAGAATTAATAAAAAATGTCAAGCATAAAAAATTGATTATACCAATTAATAAAAAGATGGTAATGCTACCATGTGCTACATATATTAAGAGCTCGTTTAGATAGTGAGATGAGATGAAATATGATAGTTTTAAATAAGTTAAATAAAATATTATTATAATATTATTTTTTAATACTATTATTATTTTGAGAATTGAAAAAGTTGAATTGTTTATTATATTTTGTACAAAAATTTGAGAAAGTTATAATGATAAGGGGAAATGGGTTGAGAGTAATTTTATATCCAAACAAGGCCGATACCATATCCTTGTCAACTTCTTCAATTCATCTAGTAAATAATAACCCAAAAAAATTAAGATTTTCGTGTATTTAAAATTTTGTCACATGTTCTATAAAATTTAAAAGAATTTTAACTCTGTTCTTCAGCAATTTAAAATGACACCGGTTTAGCCAATATTATCTATTAGCTAGATTTAGGGTTTTGGTGAATGGAAGAATTATCGATATGATAAATTAGATAGCATGCGAGGTATGATTTAACATAATCCACCGCATGGCAAGTTGAATCAATTCTATTTTACTAGCATGACAATTGATGTTTAATAACAATTAAACATAATTAACTTGCTGACATCATGATTATTAACTATTAATGTGGTCCTAGGGTTTTTCCTTTTTAAATAAAATGTTTAATTAATTATATAGATTATGTGGGACTCTTGTAGATTAATTTATCTCATTTATTATTTGTGTATAATCGGGTTAACTCGTTTTGATCCAAATCCTATTATAATAAAAACGTGATACTTTAGTCAATCTCATATTATGGTCCTTATGCAATGTTGCATTGTGATTATTTATTTACCTTTCACAGGGTAGCCATCAAGAAAATCTAACCTAAATTTGATCCTAAAAGAATTTCAATAAGTGGACTTAAAAATAATAATAACATTTTTCTAATAGAGCCCAAAAAAGAAAACCCCGATTATTTGGCAAGGGAGTTTTCCATAATTCTTTGCTAAGGTAACCATGAAGTTTTTACTCCAGAATTTGAAGTGAATCTTAAAATGTCACTATTAATTCTGTGGTAGGCTCTGATATCATGAAAAAATTTAAAAACCTAACTCATATCATAAAATCGGTTTTACAAGAGATGATTACTCATTTATTATAAACATGCTCAAGACCTTATCCACAGATAATGTGAAATTATTCCTGAACAAAATATACCACCACGTAAGGTTAAAAACAGAATATGTGCCACTAGATTAAAGTAATTATAAGAAAAGTAAAATATCCAATTAAATTACTAGTTTTTTATTATTATTTATTTAAAGTTAGTGATCTTCTAATGCGTGTCTTCTGATTTTCCCAACTTATGATTCTTGATGATCAGAGTTACTTTGATGCACTATATAAACTATAAAATCATTTGAAGAAATTACGCTCTTTAAAAAGTTCGATATACTCAATACATAATGTTTTCTATCTAATAAATTTAGCTATTCTTATCCGATTATTAGCTAACAAAAATTAAAATAGTTGGGAATTACTTAATGACCTGAAGTTGATGAACCCACCAAAACCAACTCTCAAAATCAATCCATCGTCAAGTCCCTCCAATAGATGAGCTGGTGCAGAGCCATGCTCTGTTTCCTTGGTAGAGGACCAACTAATGTTTCATTGTTTTGTGTAGCTCAGTCTCAGCTTGAAGAAATTGTGGACCCACCATACCAGGAAAAAACCAAAGGCAGGACCCACCCTAAATGGCAATGATGAGTTACCTGAGCTTGCAACCGAGACCTGTTTCTGCTTGTCGAATGAAGAAAAAGAAAAAGAAAATAAAAATAGGACTGCTTCCGAAAGGAGCTGTCTTTTTGCTCCCTTCAAAATCGAAATGCTCCGGATTCCCTGCCTATACTGACATGGTCACCTTGGTCCCTGATGCCTGCCCCTCCCTCCTTCAACCCTCTCTCATTGCAACAGTTTGAAGTTTTTGTCCGCAAAGTTTGAGTTTTTGAACTGGGTTTCGTGTTATGGTCTGGAAGTGGGTTTCGTATTAGCAAGATAAGGTTTGTCTCTTCATTTTCGCTTACACATTCGGTTGTCGTTTCGTTTTATCTCTGTTTGGTTGCCGGGAAACCATGGGAAAGGAAAGTGGATTAACCCAAGAGTGCAACAGCAGTGTCTCAACTGAGCCTCATACATCAATTTTTTCACTTTAGTACAAGAATTTCCTGTTCTTTGCCTCTGGTTTCTCAGTTTAAAAGAGGGTATCGAAATTTTATAGCTTTTGCGTTTTTTAACTTTTTAAGGATTGGTTTGTCGGTTACTTTATGATGGTTTCGTTTTTAATCTTAAGAGAATTTGAGTGTTGGTGAAGATTCAGACAGAGGGCACTTTTTGAGATGATAAGGAATTTCAGTTGTTTAATTTATTAGTACGCTGATTTCCTGTCTCGAAGGGTTGCAGTAGTGTGGAAAAGCACTACCTGTTTTATGCTGTTTGATTATCTTCTATCATCTCAGACACAGCCGAATATTATCATTAAAATAGAGCAGCCTTGTACTCTCTCTCTCTCTCTCTCTCTCTCTCTCTCTCTCTCTCTCTCTCTCCCTCCATACACAGTCACATTTGCTTTTCCTATCATTGATTTCATTGTGGTTTTCTTAATCAAGTTCTCAAGATTTTAATGCATTTCTGATGTGGAGCTCGTATAGGAAATCAGATTATTTTCTTCAAAATTAAGAAACAACAGTTTGTTGAAGTTCAAAACCGGAATGGTTTATCTGCTGGCACTTGATTTTTCATTCACTTGTTACTATTTTTTTCGTTAACGTTACTAAATTGGTCATCTTGATTGTTGCAGGATTAGGAAACTTGAGTTCCAATTTCTCCTTCATGGGAACAATGAGTACATCTTCTACCCTGCCCGTCCCTGAAGAAGCATCTAATTTTGATGAGGTTTCGATGCAGCAGAGCTTGCTTTTCTCCGATAGTCTAATGGTACTCCTGCTCCTTTTTGCGGTTTTATTAATTGGCGATCAGGCTTGCAAATTATTTCAATCTAGTCAAAGACTGGATTTTAGGTGCTGTGCCCTTAGTTTTTTGGGGATTTGAATTTGCTCCAGTCTGTTGAACCTTGCCAGAAATTTATAATCTTTATTAAGTTAGGCCTCTTCAACTTAAATTTTTGCAACTTCTTTTTCTCATATCACAAAGTTATTCAGGATCTGAAAAATCTGAGTACACAGTTATATTCGGCTGCGGAGTATTTTGAACTATCGTACACCATTGATGACCATAAACAGATGTGAGTTAATCTGATTCATTACTGTTGGTAATTTGAAGTGGCATTTCCCTTCTATTCTTTCTCTTATTAATATTTCTTAAAGAAACTAACTGTCTATACATGCAGAGTGATAGAAACGTTAAAAGATTATACTACTAAAGCCATTGTAAATACTGTGGACCATTTGGGTTCTGCTACATATAAGGTTAATGATCTCTTGGATGAGAAGGTCGATGAAGTTTCTGGAACGGAGCTCCGTGTATCTTGCATTGAACAGGTGAGCTTGGATTAATTTTTTAACCAGTAAGATATCTGTAAGAAACCTTGTATAAACGTTTATGATAGGGATTCCCATTAGCAATCATTAAGATAAAGACCTATAAATTTACCTTGACATTATTTCGAACAAGCTCAGAATGATAAGATTTGATTTCTAAATTTGTGAAAATGTTTTTGCTGGGTTTTAGTGAAAATTAAATTATTTCTCGTTATATGGATGATCTTGTAAGTCGGTTCTCTTCTTGTATTTCCTCCTTCAGCCATTACTTGGGGAAAAGGCAATTCTAGAGAAAAATATAGTTCCTATTTTGGGGAAAGTTAGGAATATATCAATCAAAGAAAAACAAAGAAGTCGATTAGGAAGAGTTGAAGACAAAAAGAGCAGCTCAAAAATACTTTTTAACTTGGTGTTTAGGTTTAGTGAAACCTACTATTTAGCAAAGAGAAGTTCTTTCCCCTGGGGGATTCATGTCCTGTATATTTCTAAAAGCAAAGTGACATATCACATCAAACACAATCTTTCTTCGTGTTCTATTTAAGTTGCTCCTTTAAGATATTTAATTGTATCCTGTTATATATATACTCGACAATCTAAAACGCAAGTCTCATAATCTGAAGATATGTAGACCAACTTATAATAGCCCAATGACCCAAGACTAGCTCAGACTGGCAAGTAGTTCCTTCTTACTTTAAAAATTATAAAGGGTTATGCTTACTGTACTCTACAAAGATAAATCATATAAATGCAATTAATATTTTATTTTCCTGTAAATATTTAGGGCATCATCCTACTTAAGGTGTCAGTAACTATTCTGAATGCGGCCATTAAGCCTGTTTGCAGATAGTCTAACCCATTACCTAAATTAAATTCGGCCACCAAACCGTTGTTTTCTTTTAGTCCGAGCCATTAATAATTGAAGCTGACCTGGATAGCATGTAGTTAAACATATGGACCATGACCATTTTATTTTGGTAATGGGGCTCTACTGTTGGTTCCCTTACCAAAACATTGATAGCCGCCCTCAGATGTGGGATTTGAGAGACAGATTTTGGATTATTGTTGCCCAAAAATGTTGTCCAAGAATATGTGAGGCATAAGCCATTTGGTGCCAATGTTTGTATCACATAGCAATATTGCTATTACTGGACACAAGTGACTTGATGATTGCACCATATCAGTACTAAGTGAATTGACGATTGCACCATCCTAAATACTTGTTTCTAGCTAAGCTTCTCACTCTATTGAGGTACACATATTACTTACTTTCATTGTTACTTTGATGTGGTATGTTAGAGATTACGGACATGCCAAGAGTATATTGATCACGAGGGCCTTTCTCAACAGTCACCGGCGATAAATACTCCTAAGTACCATAAGCAGTACATCTTGCCAGGCAAATATATACTTCTCTCCATTTTTTCTTTTAATTTTGATATATCTGCTACATATTTTCC
>QEOT01123145.1:17152-48190 GCA_003123785.1 Pterocarya stenoptera | reverse complement strand
ACCGACCCTAATTTGAAGCCACACATGACACACCTACTAAGGAAAATTAAAAAATAAAAACCTACATCATCAAATATGTGGAGTAGAAATGCTAAGAAAAAAAAATTCTAAAATAAAATTAGTTTTTTTTAGTAGGATCTATTTTTTTTACAAAAGGACTACAAACCTTGTATAGGTGTCGTTTGTTTTCAGAAATTATCTCAATTCATCCAATTATTACAATTTTTTTTAAATTTTCAAAGAAAATATAATTAACAATTCAATTTTTTTAAATTTCAAAATAAAAATTATATTAAAAAAATTATATTCTAATAATATTTTAATTATATAATATTTTTATTCAACTTTTATTTCAATTCATCTCAACTCATTGTCCAAACTAAAGGTAATAGTTTCACTCTACAAACAAAATTCTGCTACAGACTAGAAATATAACATCGATCGATCGGTTCAAAATAGGCTTTATATAGATCAAGTTTTAACTTTTGATCACGACAAAAATGACCTTCAAAATTCAATAAAAACACTGTTTACTCCATCTTAGCTTCAAAAAAAGGATGAGCGCACGTACGTGTAGCCACCCCAATTCCCTCCTCATATAGGGAAAGAATTAATCTTTGCATCATTCTACACACTACACATCATAACTTTTTTTATTTTTTTTATTTGTTTCTCTTATTAAATGTGTATTATATGGATGATGAATAAAAAAATATAAATATTTCAAGAAGAGTAAAATAAAAAAATTGAAAAAAAATAAAAAAAAAATAAAAGACACATTAGTGTGTGGTGTGTAGGATGATGCATAGCAATACTTATAGGGAAAACAGTAGCTCACATGGAGTGGGCAAAGGACGAGTTCGTACTTCGTAGTCCCCATATTGGCTTCTGATCTATAGATGAAACATTTGAATTTTATAAAGGATTTTAGGAAAGCTTTAAATTTATCATTAATTTTGGAGCTGTAACGTAGACGTGACTAATACTTACCTAGTACTCTATGACCAGACCTTGATGAAAATGTTAAGAATTTAAGAGACGGAGTTTGTAGACCCCAACCCCACGTTGAGAAAAGGAACAAACAACTCACATGAAGTGAGTCAGTTCTGAATTAGGTAGTCCTGAGTGCTAAGTTTAATATTGGCTATTTTTCAGATGAAACTTCTAATGGACTACTATCTTTTTGAAAAAGATATTTGCAATCGTAAATTTTGCAACCGTCGCATAATCGCTTCGAAAAAAGTGATTAAAACATATGCTTCATATGAAAAAAAAAATTAATTTTTTAATAGTAGATTCTAATTTTTTTCAAATAATTCGCGACGTTTACACACTTCACGATTGAATGTAAAATTATTCTTTTTTTTTTTTCCTCATAGCAGAAGTCGAGCGATTGTCAAGCAAATTTTTTTTTTCTTTTTTTTCTCACAACTCCGTCCTAACTCTCACTTGCAGCCCATAACACTAGGTTTTGATGCTAGGATTTGCCAATACAAACATTAACATTAACAAAAATAGTAGAAGGAATTCCAGTTCATAGTGTTATGGGCTGCATTAAAGGCAAAAGAAACGTATCATGGATACAAAGAGTTACAACAGACATCCAATACCATGGTAAGATTTATCATTTCCAGTTCATTTTTAAAGAACTTCCCAAATTCCAGCATTGAGGTAGCAACGAGCATCCAAAATCAATAAAAAAATAAAACACAGATTCTGAAACGCCATAAACGGATTTAGACCATATATGTCATTCCAACACGGATGATATTCATGTGAGGTACCCTCATGTTTGCAGCACCTGCTCTACAGTTCCTTCTCAAGAATCCATAGAAATAATTTATTACCAATTTCTTAAAGAAAAATGAGTTTTTCTTTGCCCTCACTTCACCATGCGCAAGCATATAAGTAAATCCAGAATCCATTGCCTCCCGAAGAGCTGAAAGCTCATACTCCAGACTCGGGTCTTCATCCAGTGACATGAGACCAGATAGCAGTGCTGAGGCAGCTTCTTCTGACGTAGAAGTACCTGCTTCTTCCAGTCTTTGATCGTGCATCAGGGGAATGCTAAGATCCCAATTCCCACCACCAGCTGGAGGGGGCCCAGAATTCCTAGACCTCAGTGAAACACTATCAAAATCCAACTCACTCATACTGCCCTCCAATGCAAGATCTAAAGCCTCCTTTCTCAAGAACTTCTCAAGACTTTCAGCCAAAAGTTGTTCAAATGCATGGTGATCTTCCTTCCGGACATCTTTGTAACCATATCGAGCAACACAGCGGAACATATGGTAGTCTTTTGGGCAAAGTCTTCGAAACAGAAACCTTTCCTCTTTAGGAACCACCGGGACTGGGACATATTTAATGCAAACAAACACTATGGTAGAGTGAATAGCCGGAAGACCAAGTAAAAACCGTCCAAAGCTGGAAGGAATGCCTTGGACTAGCTCATTGTACAGCAATCCAATTCCTGGGACTCTTACAGTTCCAAGGGTCGAACCAAGCTCATGCATCAAGTCCATGGATATCTTCCCCCTGACTTCACTCCGGTACTTTAACACACTCCCATAGTTCCAGGTGTACATCACTGAGAGGAAGCAGGCAGCAAAAGCAAGAGGAAGCCAACCTCCCTCTTTTATTTTAGATAGCACAGCTGACAAGTAGATGAGCTCTACTGATCCAAAAACAAGTGGGAAGCACACAGCCAAAAACAGGTTGGTCTCCCAAATTAGAAGCATTACAAGCGTCACCAAGGTGGTGCTGACAATCATGACACCAACTTCAGCTATGCCTGTAAAAATAGATGGAATTGTATCAGCAGAAACTAAGACTAGCATAAGTGTGGATGTGCATGAGCTAAATTACTACAGTGTTTGAAAATAAACATTCATGGTCCTTAATCAATAACATCCATAAACTTTGAGATTGAAGGAATTATTTGCCACCATCAGCATTATATAACTAGTATTACGGAAAAGGTCAACAAAAATGGGGGGATTCATTTTGAGGAAATAGAAAAAATTGCAGTCAGTGAACCATCACAAGTTGAGTGAAAAGATAAGCATATGCTGTAATTCCGGCAATAACTATTGACCATAATTTTAAACCCAATAGATGTTGGGAAATTAGACACACCCCATAGGTTCACACCAACGATGCTACAGGCAAGTGATAGGCAACGAGAAAGTAAACAATAAACACATGACAAAAAGTTAACGTAGTTCGGCAACATGCCTATGTCTACAGAGCTGCAGAGGATTTTATTTTGACAAAAATAAGAACATTGTGAAGCAATACAATGTCTCTCCCTCTCTCTCTCTCTCTCTCTCTCTCTAACACAAGGGCTGCCTCTCTCGTTTTTGCTCTTTGTTTAACGCTGCTCAACCTTCACACAGAACACATATAATAACATATATATAGTCATACAACGGAAACCCTAGAAAAACGGATTTTTGGGTTATTCGCTCGAGCGGAGTGTCGAGCGCGCCTTGAGTGAAATCTCTGTCCAATGTTCGTTTGAGCGGCCTGTCGAGCAAAACTCGAGTGAATTCTCTGCCTGAGCTTCACTCGAGCTACCTGTCACGTGAGCTTTGAGCGAACTTTCTACCTGGTTTTCTTAGCTCACAAACCAGGCTCCACAAAACCAACAATACACACATTATTTTAACAACAAAGCGGATGAAAACAAATAGGATATATAAATCGATAGGAAAATCAATATACAATGTAGAGCTCCGATATAAATCCTTGGAGTAGTTTCTTAAATGATGCAACCAGGAAGAAAAATAGGAGGAAATACTTAACCATATGCATTGGCAATATCCGTTGTGCTCTGAAAGATGGCAACTACCATTATGCACATGATCATTAAAAACCAATTCATTACAGGGATGTAAATTTGACCCATCTGTCTTCTTGAGGTATGAATGATCTTTAGTCTTGGGAAGCATCCAAGAGCCATAGATTGCTTCACGCACGAAAATGTAGCAGATATCATGGCTTGGCTTGCAATCATGGCAGCAAGGGTTGCTATCACAAAAACTGGCCAGAACAAAGCGTCTGTTTGTTCACAAGGTCCAGGAACAGGAAGTGTCAATACAAGTGTTAAATGTGCACATTTTATGTTTAGCATAACGTGAAATACTATTTACTTTGTAGGACAAATGTCAGCCCTATTGTCAGAAAGTATCACCTGGCACAGAGTCGTAGAATATTCTTCCCGCAGAATCTGGGTGTTTCGTCAGATAAGCAGCTTGGCCCATGTAAGCCAAGAGAAGGCAGGGAAACACCACACAAGTAAATGCAATCTGGATATTAGTATGGGTTACTTGTAAGAATCCTCTGGTAAAGCAAATCTATGAGGTTACAATGAAAAAATAAATTGAGCTAGTGCAGAAACAAACCTGTATGGCTCTAACAGAAAAATGACCTAGATCGGCAAACATGGCCTCCGCTCCTGCAACAACAACACACAATTTCAATAAAAACATTATTGTTTCTAAAATTCATAAGAAAATTGCGAAAAAGAATGAGCAAAAAGCTTGTTTCTCATTCTGACATGCAAGCTATGACTCGCTGCATGAAGCTATCATGAGCAATGCATGCTTCAAATACCAGGAATCTCCTGTTTAACATTTGAAGGCAAGACTTGTGGCTAAAGATTAGGCAAATATTTTTGGCATTTATTACTGAAAGACTTTCTCTGGTTGTCAAGATCTATGTCTTCCTTCTTAGATGGCGACTTTCAGGAGAAAGTCTATATTAGGCAACTACCTGGACTTGTCGCTTCGAGAGGAATTCCAAGTGGTATATACAAATTGAAGAAGACTTCCTTTGGTCTAAAACATCACCGAGATAGTCGTTTATCAAGTTTTTTTAGGCAGTATTGGACTTTATCCTTGCAGATTCCAAAATCAACAGTTCAGTATTTTACTTGCATCCTAATGCAGGATACATTCTTTTTGTAGGATATGTGAATGATATTGATATTGATATTGTGATTGCTAAGGATACAAACCTAAGAAGGAAATAGTCTAACTTAGTCTTAAGATTCTAAAACCTGGCTTAGTAACTGTATATGAGATGGTTGGTGTTGGTACGATATCCCACGGTGATGTAATGCTAGGCAATAATATATCTACAAGGATTTCTAAATATGCTCCTTAATCTTTCAAGAGTTTGTGATTAGGATCCATGTGAACATCAATAGGCTGAGCACCTAACAAATTAATTTCTTCTAATAGTTCATGTATATATTTCCTTTGAGATAGCAATTCTTAGACCTAGCAACTTCAACACAAATAAAATATTTAAGTTTGCCTAAATCCTTGGTATGAAACCCAGTACTGCAAAAACAATTTTGACCAAGCAATTCCTTTATTTTTATTGGCATCGGATGCCTAGAACATAGTCCCGACTAATCTCAGGGGTGCACAAAATTTTGATGCTAGCATATTTAATTACTTTCCTTTTTCCGCATATTGTATCAGTCATTAAAATGAACATATATTTGAATAGTAAGAACCAGGTTGATGATTATATCAAGCTATCATTCTTCCCCAACTTCCTTCTCGATCTTCTTAATAAGCCTTACACAAAACCTAATATTTTAGGGGGGATGCAATTGTCAATGGACAGCTTTGCTGTCCATATTTGTTTCCTTGATTTACTCCCGTACAATTAGTATAATATTTGACAGATTGTATAGGGATAGAATTAACATATACTTATTCCTTTCCATGCATAGAACTCTTTTGTACAGATTATATAATATACCAAAATCACAAGGCCATGCTATTCGGCCATTCATACAATGTTTTGCCTTATTTTGACATGGTATCAAGAGCCACTTGAATTTTTTTCTTTCTTCTTCTCGGTTTGTCTTTCGGTGTGTTCTGGGCTGTTCTTGCCCGCCTCTTCTTGGTTTCGTGTTTTCTGGGTTCTTCTCGGTGAACCACGTGAAAGCTTCTTTTCAGTCTGTTTTGTCTGGGTTGCGTCTTCTCCGCACCTTCTGTTCAGGTCTCAGCAGCCGCATTCTTCTGGTGGGCATCTCGGCACTTCTGTGCCTTCATCTTTTCGGCAGACGCATCTCGGTAGCTTCTCAGTTTGGCAATTTTATTCGTCTCAGTTTGGCGCTTTCTGCACAAATTACTCTGCTTGGGCCTTTCAGTTTGAACTTTCCTCAAGAAAAAGGATCTTCGGGGTCATATTGATGGCACAGATGTCGCCCAAACATCCAATACTGACAAATCCAAGGATTTCGGGGGCTTCTCCTTCATGGGCTGTACTTGATGCTCAGATTATGTCTTGGCTTCTTGGTTTAGTAGAGCCACATATTGTTACCAACTTGCGGGCTCATTGCTCCACTCAATCCATGTGGAATTACTTGAAGAAAGTTTATTATCAAGCTAATGATGCTCGTCGCTTTTAGTTAGAACATGCGATTGCTATGTTTCAACATGGTAGTCTTTTCATACAAGACTACTACTCGGCCTTTCTGACTCTTTGACATGAATATACCGATTTGGTTATAGTGGATGTTCCTGTTGCCGCTCTTTTGACTATTCAAACTCTTCACGAGACTAGTTGGCGTGATCAGTTTCTTATGAAACTACGCCCGGAATATGAATCTGTTCGCTCCTCTCTTCTAAACAGATCTCATGTTCCTTCTCTTGATATTTGTTTTGGTGAGTTATTTCATGAAGAACATCTTAGTACTCAAGCTATTCTGGAGCAATCTCATGGCACGACAACTGTGACTTATGTTGCCCAAGGACGAGGACCACCTATGAATTCTAAAAACTTGCAGTGTTTCTCTGCAAGGAATATGGGCATATTGCTTCCAATTATCCTAAGAAATATTGTTCTTATTGCAAGAAGAAGGGTCACATTATCAACGAATGTCATATCCGCCCTCAGAATCGTCAGGCCCAAGCATTTCAGACTTCTGTTATTGCCCCCCCCTCGGTAGTGACTTCTGCAGCACATGGCTCTTCTTTAGGTGTTTCCTCAGTTTCTGCACCTCCTGTAACAAATTACTGCACACCAGAAATGGTGCAACATATGCTAATTTCGGCATTACTAGGAATGGAGTTCCAAGGTAAACACTCTACTAAACTTTGGTACGTAGACTCGGGGGCGTCTAATCACATGACGAATACTTCCATCGCTCTGTCATGTTCGGCCCCATGCTGGTCAATCTGCCATTCAGATTGCCAATGGTAACTCTTTGCCAATAGCTATTGTCGGAGATACCTCTTCTAAATTTACTGATATGTTTCTTGCTCCTTAGTTTTCCACGAATCTTATTTCTGTTGGTCAATTAATTGATAACAATTGTGTTATTAACTTTTTTAGTGATGGTTGTGTTGTGCAGGACCAGGTAATGAGGGAGCCGATCGCGAAGGGACCTAAAGTGGGGCACTTGTTTCTACTATTTTTACCTGTTCCAGCACTTTCTCCAATTTCTTCTATTAAGTCTTTTGCTTGTAATAACTTATCAAATAAAAAAAAAAGTCTTTTGCTTGTAATAATGTTCCAAATCTGAGTATGGTGTGACATCGTCGTTTAGGCCATCCCAATACTCAGATCTTATCTCATATATTGCACTTTGGTTTTCTTGGTAATAAAGAACGTTCTTCTTTATCTCAAGTGTGACTCTTGCAAACTTGGTAAAAGCAAAACTCTTCCCTTTCCTTTGCATGCTAGTAGAGCTTTTCACTGCTTTGATCTTATTCATAGTGATGTTTGGGGATCTTTTCCGGTTAGTTCACATGAAAAATTTAAATATTATGTGACTTTCATTGATGATCATAACAAATTTACTTGGGCTTATTTTCTTCGCTCTAAATCTAAGATTTTTCGTACTTTCATCGGGTTTTTAGCATATGTTGACAATCAATTTTCTGCGACTATTAAGACATTACGCACAAATTCTAGTGGTGCATATTTGTCTACTGAGTTTCAGGCATTCTTGGCTTCTAAAGGTATTATTCATCAACGTTCATATCCTGTTACTTCCCAACAGAATGGAGTAGCCGAATGCAAAAATCGTCATATTCTTGATGTGGTACGTACTCTCTTGTTAGAATCCTCTGTTCCATCCATGTTCTGGGTCGAGGCTCTAAAAAATGCTACTCACTTGATTAATCATTTACCTTCCCAAGTCTTATACATGGAGTCTCCCTATTTTTGCTTGTTTGCTAAGCAACTTAGTTACAATAATCTTCGTATCTTTGGTTGTGTATGTTTTATTCATTTACCTCTTCATGAGCGACATAAATTATCTGCTCAATCTATTAGATGTGCATTCTTGGGATATAATGTGTGTCAAAAGGAATTTGTTTGCTATGATCCTAAATTACATCGTACACGCATATCTAGGAATGTTATTTTCTTTCATGTGTCTTATGTGCCCTCTTTTTCTATTGTGGTCCTCCCCTCCTTTGAGCAGCAGTTCTCAGATCTTCATCAAGTCGGCTCTCGCTTTAAACCTGGTATTGTGTATATGAGACGCTCCCCACCACAGTCTCTTCCGGTGGCTCACCCGATATTTGATCCTAACATGCTCCAGAATCATTCAGTTGCAGCACCTCTAGAGCCTTTGGTGCGTCGCTCTCCTCGAGTGTCTGTACCTCCGGATAGGTATGGATTTTCTTCCAGCAACTCTATTTCAGCTCTTACTGCTACTCCAATTTTGATATTCTCACAAGCTACTCACATGCTGTCAAGCATGATTGTTGGCGACAAGCTATGCAGAAAGAAATTGCCGCTCTAGAGGCTAATCACACCTAGGACATTGAGCATTGTCCTTCCACTATAATTCCCCTGGGTTGCAAATGGGTTTAATCAGTCAAGGTTCGATCTGATGGAAGTTTGGATCGTTATTAAGTTCAGCTTGTTGCCCTTGGGAATAATCAGAAATATGATGTCAATTATGAGGAGACCTTTGCTCATGTGGCTAAGATGACCACTGTTCATACGATCCTAGCTCTTGCTGCTTCCAATGATTGGTCACTACATCAGATGGATGTCAAGAATGCTTTTCTTCACGGGAATCTTAAAGAGTATTTATATGAAGCCACCCCCGGGATTGTTTCCCTCTCCGACCTCACATGTGTGTAAACTTCGTCGCTCTTTTTATGGTCTCAAACAAGCTCCGAGGGCTTGGTTTGATAAATTTCGAACTATTTTACTACAATTTTCATTCAAGCAGAGCAAGTATGACATTTCATTGTTTTTTCAGAAATCAGACGTGAGTATTGTTCTTTTGGTTTATGTTGATGATATTGTGATCATTGGTTCTGATTTTGCTTTACTTGTCCAGCTGAAGACTCATTTCTCAGAATCTTTTCATTTGAAAGATCTTGGATCTCTTACATATTTTTTTGGTCTTGAGGTGCATTGTAGTCCTGGTATTTCACTCAATCTACACAAGTATGCTAGTGACTTGGTGTCTATCGCTGGACTACAGGAGGCTACTATTGTCGATACTCCCATGGAATTAAATGTCAAACTTCGCAAAGAAGAGGGTGACCTACTTGCTGATCCCAGTTTATACCGGAAGTTGGTAGGTAGCCTTGCCTACCTCACCATTACTAGACCGGACATTTCTTTTGCAGTACAACAAGTCAGCCAGTTTCTTCAGACTCCTCGTCATCTTCATTTGGCTACTGTCCGTAGGATCATACGCTATGTTCAGGGCACTTCTGCCCGTAGCTTATTCTTTCCTGCAGGTAATTCTCCTCGTCTTGCTACTTATAGCGATGCTGATTGGGCTGGTTGTGCTGATACACGTCGCTCCATCATTGGTTGGTGCGTGTTCTTAGGTGATGCATTGATCTCCTGGAAGAGTAAGAAGCAAGATAGAGTTTCTAAGTCGTCTACAGAATCTAAGTACCGGGCAATGTCTCTTGCTTATTCCGAAATTATTTGGCTTCGAGGTTTGCTTGCTGAGTTAGACTTCTCTGAGACCAATCCTATACCTTTACACGCCGATAATACGAGTGCTATTCAAATCACGGCCAATCCTATCTATCATGAGCGCTCAAAACGTATTGAAGTCGACTGTCATTCTATCCCTGAAGCCTTAGAAGCTAGTGTTATAACTCTTCCACACATTTCCACTGAACTACAAATTGCTGATATCTTCACCAAGGCTCTTACTCGACATCGACATCTAAGTAGCAAATTGATGCTTATTGATCAACCCGCATCAATTTGAGGGGGGCTGTCAATGGACAGCTTTGCTGTCCATATTTGTTTCCTTATTTATTTCCTTGATTTACTCTTTTGTACAATTAGTATAATATTTGACAGATTGTATAGGGATAAACTTAACATATACTTATTCCTTTCCATGTACAGAACTCTTTTGTACAGATTATATAATATACCAAAATCACAAGGCCATGCTATTCGGCCATTCATACAGTGTTTTGCCTTATTTTGACAGCAATGTCTTTACAATTTCAACTTCAAGAATCAAGAAAAACACTTGGATATGTCAAAGAAAATAGCAGCTGTTGAGGTTAGAATATTTCAGAAACAAGAGTAGGTAGGGGCTTATCTCTTTTGGAGAGGATCTAATTATTTCTGACAGTTGGCATAGATATCCAAAAACCATTGCTAGTCAACCTGCAGGTTTTTAAAGTGAGACTTACCTGTAATGCATAGAACACAACCACCAAGAGCTGACCATGCATCTTTGCTGTTCTTCTTGAAGAAGAAATAGATATAAGCAGGATTGAATGCCCTTAGAACAGTAATATCATGCTTCACTAGATTGTAAATTCCAATGGATCCCAGAGAGAAGAACCACAAAGCAAGTACAGGAGCGAACATAAAACCAACTTTACCGGTCCCAAACTGCTGTATGCTGAACAACGCCACGAGCATAAAGATTGAAATGATAACTACAGCACCTGTAAATGAAAACAATCAGATTATAGGCTACCCTGTGCAAATGCTAATATTGGTTGTCATCTACATATCTACTCATTAGCTATACAAAAAGAAAATGTATCAATTGGACTGTTGGAAATGCAAATGCTAATTAGTCTTAAAACTGTATCATGCAAGGCAGAGAGACTAATAAGATTGTTCAGGCCATCCAGCATAACGCGGAACTGTCAGTGACTATCAACGGACATCAAGTTTATTGCCAAGATATAAACTTGAAGTCATGCAGTTTCAAGGAGAAATTTACAAAGAGCAATCTCAACAGACAAACTGATACACTCAAAACATTTCTTTTTGATTGCCACGATATCATAATTTTCTATTTTATAGTGATTATCAGAATGAATAATAAAAACTTGGAACCTCATTATCCTAACCCAATCACCCACCAGTTATAAACCCCCAACTTTCAGTTCTTTCCTATGCCTGGTAATTAAATAAACCTCAAGTACATAAAACAAAAGGGAAGGCACTCACTTGTATCAAAACCTTCTATTTCACCCTTCAGACCACTTGTGGCAGACATCACTGTAACAAGAAAAATAATTATACATTAGCATAAACCCTAGCAGCGAATGTTGTGCCTCAAAAGTGATCACGTTATTGCAATTCCTAGTGTTAGTATTTTTTTGGTAACTCATAAAACTTTATAAACTATACAAAAGGTGCATACGGGTGTGTAATATAAGAACACTTTGCTTCCAAAAGTCATTTATCAACTCAGACAAGTCAAGAAAACCTTTGTCCCATTTAAGGAATTGAATTGATATGGTTGCTGCCCTATAAAGAAAGACAAAAATAAGAAGCATTTCGGCTCATGATATTGTTGGGTGTAACTAAAGTACATCTGTAACAACAAAATAGCCCATTATTGCAAGGTGCTAGCATGAGTATTCCAGTTCAAAGATATATGGTTCTGGATAAAGAGAAATAAGAGAAGTCAATCAAGTCAAGAAAGTCTTTTTGTCCCTACAACACCAAAGATGGTATTGCTTAAAGGATAATCCTGCACTCCTTTAAGACAAATTTTTTGCCCCTTCTAAAGAAGCAAACATTCTTTTCCCATGAAATAAAACATGCAATCAAATTGAAGATAACTCTAGACAAGAATTTTAACAATGATCTGCAATATATGCAACCAAACTCATTCTGGATGAGCATCTGTTTAGTTTCATATTCCCAATCCTACGAAGCATATCACAGGATAGAAGTTGCAGTGTCAATGTAATCCAAATTAGACTATGAGAAGACGATATGCACACTGCCACACCCCATACAAATAAGTTTGGATGGTGGTCAAGACTTATGAACTCTAGATAATTCTGAAGCAATGGAGATCAGCATGGCTCAACAAACAAAACTGCAGACAATGGGCACATGGACATGCATATATACACTCATGAACATATTGAATTACATAGGTGGGATGGTCAAGGGACAAACCCCTAGCATGCCAGACGGTAATATACAATTGGCAAACAACGAAAACTAGTTCTTACTATCAAACTGTTGTCTCTCTCTCTCTCTCTCTCTCTCTCTCTCTCTCTTTTTGTGTGTTTTAAATTGAAAGTAGCCTATTTGCTTGACTCAATAAAACTTCTTATTACTTATAAAAAAAATTGAAAGTAGTCCTTATAATTTATTTTATTTTTTCTTTCAGAGTTAGTGCACACGTGCATCCATACAGGGCTCAAAATACCATATAGGGCTGGACAAACTGCGTGTAAACCATAAGGAGGAAGAATCACCTTAATTAAGAGCACTCTTTCTAACCTTTTCACGTATTTCTATCATTACTTCCTTTGCCTGCAAGTGTGGCTAACCAAATTGAGAAGATTTTTCATGCATTCTTGTGGGGAGGTATTAGGGGCAGAACAAATTCCACTCAGTTAGTTGGGAAAATGTTTTCAAGCAGAGGGTTGGGAGTTCGAAAGTTGAGAATTTTTAATAAGGATCTTCTCAGGAAATGGTTATGACAATATGACAATATCATCAACAAAGGGAATCGTTATGGAGGATCATCATTGATTCCAACCCGAAGGAAGTGAGAGGTGCATATGGTGTGCGGTTATGGAAACCCATTCAGAATGGTTGCCGCCCCCGGGGGGGGGGGGGGGGGGGTTGTTAGTCATTTTAGATTTGTGGTTGACTAGGGATCTTGGGTCAGATTTTGGCATGAAATTTGGTGCAGGGATATGGCCCTCAAGATTGCATTTCCTTCCCTTTTCAGAATTGTTAATGAATAGGATGCTTCCATGGCGGGTTATTTGGACAACTCTAGTGGATCTTTATAGTGGAATGTGTGTTTTTTTAGAGTTGCCCTGGATTGGGAAGTGAATGACATCTCTGAATTTTTCAGGCTGTTGTATGCTTCAAATATTGGTAGTGTTGAGGTGGATAGGTTGCTATGAATTCACCCAGGGAGCAAGAAGTTCACAGTTAGATCCTTGTACACGGTCATGTCACATCAATCCCATAACTCTTTTCCTTGGAAGTGCATTTGTAAGACCCAGCCCAAAAAGAAAAAAAGAGGTGAAAAATGCACTGATTCATTAAGCCTATTTCCTTCCCCAACCCCATCTTCTCTCCGAGTAGTTTCTTTCTCTTCCATGTGGTTGCCGCTCGATTAAGCAGCCGATCACGCTGCCAGTGTTAGACCATTGCTGTTCACCCCTCTATTTTGCTCAGCAGGAACTTAGCCCTTGCCATCTCCCCTATTGTTTCGTCCTCTCTAGGTTGCACTGCCACACCGGTAATGACTGGCACCAACTCACTCTCTCTCCCCCTCTCTCTCTTGCACACACTCTCTCTTTAACTCTGTCAGAATCGCAACAGGCTGTGGATGCCACTGAGACGTCCTCTCGTTGTCTCTCTCTCTCCCCACCGTGAGTGTTGCTGTACTTCATGCTGCAACACCACCGATGGTAAGCCCATATTTCTACTCGTTTACTCTTTTTCATTACCCCACTCGGTCCAATTTTGTTCTTACGCCGTGTGCCACCTCACTATTCTCGGATTTGGTTTTGATGTATTTTCAATATCACGGAGCATCCCTAGCATCAATAGACAATGCAGTCACACCGTCAAACCTGACCGATCACCGCTCCGAGCTTTAGCATTTTTACCATCGTTAAATTTGTAGCTCTTGTAATAGTGCCCATTGGAAGTTTGCGCTGCCCCGTTTTATATGTTTGATATTGGGATTGGTAGCTGAATGATTTCATGATTTGTTGGCGTTTGGAGGTTCCTTGGTTATGATTGTCGTGGTCAGAGGAGGGAATGAATGTATATTGTGATGTGCATTGGAGTGAAATTTCAGCGAATCTAAGGTTGGGCTAATTTATTGGTAGAGTAGTGCGTTGGACATTGTGCCTGGGCCTTAATAAAACCAAGGCACCATGATGGACCATTTTGGTTTATGGGTTGTTTATTAGGCTTGTATTGAACTATAGTTTGGACTTTAGAATTTTATTAGTAGTATGGCTCTATGTTAATATGAGATACTTGGTTCTGTTCGAGTTCAAAGCTTAGATAGTATACTACAAAAGCCAGGTAAGCGGTATTTCTATGCTAGTAGACTTTACCTAAAACCAACTAAGGTTGATTTTGTGAAAACCTACATATTTTGTTATGAAAAAGGTCTCGGTTATTTTCCCCACTAGTCTCCATTTTGAACTTTGAAATCTGACATTTTATCATGACTGGTGTAGACATGAGCAAAGTTTTACACTTTGTTTCTCTAATATGTAAAATGTGAATATGAAATCTGAAATATTTATCCAATTATATGATTATATCTTATCAGTATACTATTCCTATTATTTCAGCATATGAAAATCCTGAGGCATAAGATTCTGTTCTGTTTTGGTTATGGAACGGGATTATAAATTTGGCTTCTAATGTCTGACCTTGTCAAGGGTGTAAAATTGTGGCCTCTAATGTCTAACCTTGCCATGGGTGTAAAATAGTGGCCTCTAATGTCTAACCTCGCCACAAGTGTAAAATTGTGGCCTCTGACTTCTGAGTGCAATCGCTTTACTAGCTTAGTAATTTATGTTCTGCTTGGCTATCTGTGGAATGCACAACTCTACCACGGAGGTAAACGTGGCCTCTGTTCTATCTCTGATGTTGTTTCAGTATACTTGTGCAAAAGGTCTTTTTGTGTGTGTGTGTGTATAATGATCATTGAAATAAGATGTTTTTGGAAATATTTCAACTATTTTGATAACTGTTTGTCTTGTGCATTTTGTAAATGGCTTATGTTTACACACTAGTATAGGATTGATGCTTACCATGTTGTTGATAATCCCACCCCTTTATCTCTAATATTTTCAGATGACTCTACGACCTAGTTTGCTTTCAAGATTAAAACTCAAAATTTTGAAAATTTCTCATCTCATCATTACAACTTTTCCAAATTTCCACACAAAATAAAATAAATAATTCAATTTTTTCAAATCCTAAAACAAAAATAATATTAAAAAATATATTTTAACAATATTTTATTCAACTTTTTAACTTTAATCTCAACTTATCTCATCTTTGAAAATAAAAGAGGCCTAAGGTGCCAGTTGAAGATCGGGAATAGGAAGCATGGGTGGTACTAGTTGAGCTCAGAGGAATAAGTGCTTGAGGGGCACAAGTGGGTTACTAGTTTTGAATAAGTGTCAAAGGGTACAAGAGACCATTGGAATATTTATTAAAGAATTGAATTCTTTACCATGTTAGTATTTTGAGTTAATGGTGCAATATTTGAGACTTGTGGAGTTTCATTTTCTTGTTTATGTTTACACTTTGGAGCTTAGTTACGAAGGAACGTGAAATTTGAAATAAGTGAGTTTTACATGCTACAGAGTAGTTTTCATTTAGAGTACAGTTTTGAATTGTTGAGTTGTGATTTTAAGAGACAGGAACTAACTCCCTGGTCCTCCGGGTATGGGACGTTATAGCATTTGGAGGAGTAAGGTGCCTCTCAAGGTTGCTTTCTTTGGTTGGACGGCTTCCCATGGGAAAATTCTATAGATAGACAATTTGAGAAAGTGTGGCCTCATCATATAAGATCAATGCTACATATGTAAAAAGAGTGGTGAATCCGTGGATCATTTATTACTTCATTGTATGGTGGCAAGTGTTTTATGGGATGAGATTTTTAATAAGGCTGGTATTGTAAAGGTGATGACTAGGAGGGTGATGGATCTTCTGGCTTGTTGGAAAGGTTTCCAAGGTAATCCCCAAATTGCAACCATAATGATTCCTCTATGCCTCATGTGATGTATTTGGCTTGAAAGGAATGGCCAAAGTTTTGAAGACCGGGAACGCTCGTTGGAGGAGCTTAGATGCTTTTTCTTCCATTATTTCTTTGGGCCTCTTCTATTGTTCTTAATGCAGCTACTTTTCATGATTTTCTTGTTTCCTTTTCTAGCTCCTAATTTGTAATTAGGCGTTCTCTTCTATTTTTCAATGTTTTACTTCATTGATCGATTGTAATTGATCTTCATGACATGTCTTTTCATGAATTCCTTGTATCTCTATACTAGCACTCCTAAGTGTTGCTCTTGTTTATGTCCCATATACTTGGGCTTTTGCCTATTCTTTTGATCGATAAAATCTTGCTTACCGACAAAAACAACTTGGGTTATGCCTTATTACTTGTTTTAATAATAAAAATCTTAAAAAAATGCAAACCAGAACCAAGCATAAAGATTTGACTAGATCTTATTTCATAATTGGCTCAAAATCAGACTGAACCAGCACGCATAGACGATGCTCTTGTATATGTCCTGTATACTTGGAATTTTGTATATTCTTATGATCATGTATACTTGGAATTTTTGTTTACCAATAAAAAGAATCAGAATGAAGCAGTTCTGTAGTTTTCCAAACACTCCCTTGAAATTACAGTATAAAAAATCTATTGGTCGAATACATTTGGTAGAATTTAGCTACTTATAGCCACAATGTGTCTAGTATATCAGGAATATCAAATTTAATTCCCAAATATTTTAATAGCAAAATATATTTGCAAAAAATGAACCTGATATTGCCGGGGTTAGAATACCATCTCCTATAATCATGGAAGTCCCCATCAGAACCAGCAGCAACAGAAGGGTTTTCAAGGATGATCTCCTTTCCAAAGTCTCTTTTATGTTTAGAGCCCTTTCCAACTCTGGAGTGGGCAGTTTGAGGCGAAAACTTGATATATGTTCATCAGCTGCCTGTCGATTTGGCAGAAGATTAACATTTGCATACCTGCAAATCAGCGAGTACAGTGCAAATGTCCCTCCTGCAATCAGAATCAGCACATCCTAATAATTATACGCTACACTAGATGGCAGAAAATGAAAAAAATAAAGTAACTCAGACTAGAGAGTTCTTACCTTCCCCATTATCATTGGCCTTGAGTACTACAAAAACATATTTTGCTAGAGGGAGAAGAGCAATTGTATACATAACTAGAGATAAAGCCCCCAAGATGTCAACGTCTGACTCGATGGACACCTTGCTGAACACATCACTGAAGACATATAAAGGGCTCGTGCCCATGTCACCGTATACCACACCAAGTGTTTGAAATGCTAATGCTATGGTATGCCACATGGTTTGATCCTGATTCATTAGAGATGTAGACTTCAGAAAGAGATGAACAGCCCACAACATTGCATGTAAACTATTTCATTACAGGATCAAGTAAAGTATTTCTGGCTGCACTTGCACATGCATGTCCATGTGTGTGATTTAATAATGCCTTCTCCACGTAGTTGGGACCACTATATATCTTGTAAAATTACTCCTCCTCAATTACTACCAAAAGCCATGCATACTTCACACGTAGTATGATTTTCTTACTAAAGCCAGATTTTCTGCTATACCACCTGGAACTAAAATTCAAAATGTGTCCCCGTTGGTAGCGATCCCATCTGCTGAAGGTTTTACAACTGTTCCCTAGTCAGACAATAGTCATGAACGCCACATTTACAGCTCTTATCTACAATTCCAAGCCATCTCACATAGCCAGAAAACCATCAAGTCTCCAAGGATGCATAAAGAAAAGTAGTTATCATGTAGTTGTCTATTAAACACAGCTAACATGACGATAAGAAAAACTTGCCAACAGCACAACACCCTCTTTTAACGACAGAACTGTTTAAATAGAAACATTTAAATCACTCTAGCATAAGTTTCTTTTTCAAGGCTTTAAATTCCATTACAAACACCGATAATATATTTTAGGACGCTTACTAGCAAAAGTTTAGATCCACCTACCCAAAATTCGCGCCTATTTCATAAAATCGAAGACCGAATTGATGTATTTGAAATTATCACGTGACAAACTAGCATAAGTACTTGAGAAAATGGATAATATGGGTTTCTCAAATTGCCAATGAGATGCCAAAGTCGAAACACAACTAATTATATCTTACCTTGGAATGGTGGCCATGAGCGCCAGCAATCTCCATGGCTTCACCATCAAAAGAATCAACTCGCTTGGGCTTCTTCACCAGCCTCCTTCTCATAGATCCATACCCCTCTCTGCCCTCGTTTCCGGTGAGCAGAGACAACGAAAGAGACTCTAAATCCAGTTCAGCACCATCGACCCACCTGGAGTCACTGCCACTACCACTACTACCCACCAATCTCACACTGCTCTCCTCAATAGTATCATGTTCTTCCATGTTTCTACAAACCCACCTCCAAAAGCCTCTGCTTTTGGCAAAAATTGAACCCCTATGGCTTGAAGCCCTCCCTCTTCGGTGACAGTTGAACTACGAAACACACATTCCTTCCTTTTCGCATCTTAATATATAACTCAAACGGTCCTCTTGATTTTATTCACCTTTATTACGCACCATACATCATTTATTTTTTTAAACTAATTAAATTATTTTACTTATTATTCATATACTATATATTTAATAAAAAGATTAAAATTTAAAAAATTATATGTAGTATATAATATGAAGATGATGATTAAAATTTTTTACGTAAGAATAAAATCTGTTATTTGTTGCACAAATTTCCAAGCAAAGAGTTGCATACTCTGATTATTTATTCGACGAATTGCGAAAGGAAGGTGGGCCCAGAGTTGGCAAAATATAATGATAATTCATAAGCAGCCAAATTGGAGTCACCAACAAGCATTTTAATAATGACGCGCCTCTTATCTCCGTTGGCGACAAGCCTGTGACAGATGATATCTAGTTGCCCAATTATTTTCGTCGGTTTCCCATTATTATTTTCTCTTCTTAGCCGTCCGTTTCCCATTAATTGTTCAGTAATTTCGGTTAATTTCTTTTATGAGCAGTGATATTTTGCCACATAAGTAGCACCGTTCAGTGACTAATATCAAATTTTGTTTTGATTTATTTTTAAAACTTTTTTATTCATATTTTTTTTTTATTTTAAAATATTTTTAAAAAATATAAAAATATATCAATACACTAATTATCATTTTTTTAACTATTACATAAAAAAATATTAAAAAAATTAAAATATATAAGATATCAAAATGAAGTAACAAATGAAATGGATAAGATAACATTCTTTATTCTCAGAATCTAAATTAACCAGAACTTTGACTTTGGGTCATATCGATCTCTAGATGACTATTATGCTGAATATATACGTATGTGTGTATATATATATATATACGCATATATATATTTATAAAAAACTGATATTTATAAATTTAGAATAAGGAAACTTTGCGAACATTTTTGAAAAAAAGAGGTGAACAAGTTTAAAACTAACGATAAAAAATTGTTTTTTAACAATAAACCTTACTTCTTTTTAAAGCAATTGTGCAAAACTTGCATAACCTAACACTCAATCTAACATTAATCATGTTTATACTGTGCATTTTATTATTTATAATTATAAAAAATACATTATAGATACAATTTTATTTCATAACAAACAATTTTTTTTTTTGTCAAACTTGATAATTGATATTCAACATTTTTAATTCAAATAAAATAAAAAAACCCATAATATAATTTTGTTCGTATATTTTTCATTAAGTAAAAGATTGATTCATTGATTAAAGAAACTTAGGAGAGAATATGCAAGCGTTTAAAGGTTTTGAAAAAGACACTCTTAAGGGTTTGTTTGGTAACAAAATTATTTCTTAAGTATTCTCAAATATTTTCTTTCCAAATATCATTCAAATACAAAACACTTTTAACATCAAATATTCAATTTTTTTTATCTAATCATTACCTAATCATTACAATTTTATCAAAGCCTCAAACAAAACATAAAAAATAATAGATGTTGCTAGGGTGACCGAACCCAATGCCCCCAAGTGTCCCGATCAGTGTATTTATGTTTTCTCAAATAAAAAAATACAGATACAAATGCTTTAAAAGAATACACATAAATACATTGATCGATACATTTGGGGGCACAGGGTTTGAGCAACTAAGCATTATTCAAAAACAATACTACTTTTTCAATTTAAAAAAATATACATATATATTCAAAAATTATATTTAAACAATTTTTTAACTTTATAATATGTTTATTCAATTTTTTCTCTCTCATTTTTCAAAACTCAATAAAATATCTTAATTCAAACTATTTCACTACTATTTACAAATCTATTGAAATATTCTAAGTATTCAAACGGCCTAGTTTGTTTAAATATGAATGACTTTTGAGTTTTATAAAAGAACTATATATATATACACACATGCACACAAATGCATATAGATATATCAATTCATAATTTAGCAACCTAATTTTGAGTTTTTTAATCATATAAAGCTTTTAAATTTTTAGAGGTATATTTTTGGATTTTGGTATGCATACTCATTTTTATATTTTGGAGACAAAATATATGGACTTAAAGAAAATATAGAAATAATTTCTTTCATACTTTTAAGAAGACTCAAGAATTTAGAGGAGGTATGGATTTCAAAAATCTTATGATTTTTAATTTGACTCTCATTGCTAAATAGGTTTGGAGGCTCTTGAAAAATGAGGGGTCTCTCTTGTTTAGAAGTTCAAAGCTAAATATTTTCCTAAAACCTCTTTGTTGGAAGCTAAGATGGGTGTCAATTCTTCCTTTATTTGGCAAAGTTTTGTTAAGGCCTTCTGGTATTTGAGAAAAGTAGTTGTTATTGCCGGGTGGGTAATGGTAGGGGGATAAGGGTGTTCCATGATCATTGGATCTCAAATGTTGTTGTACAAGATCTTCAAGTATGTGCTCCAGATGTGGATGAGAATTTAAAGGTTAGTGATTTACTTGATAATGAATCGGGTTGGTGGAATGTTGAGGCGTTGAGACTTGAGTGCTCTTTTTAATCCAAGAATTGTGGTTCAAATTATGGAACTTAATGTGTCTTTAAATGTTGAAGATACTTTGTATTGGTTTCTAGAGAAGACTGGTGATTATTTAGTCAAAAGTGCCTACAAGCTGTTTTTGCAATTAAATGGACAAGGAGGGGGGAAAAGCTTTAGGGAGAGATCCATTAATTCTTTTTGGTAGTCTCTTTGGCATTTAAAGATTCCAAAGAAGATAAAAAAAATTTCGATGGAAAACTTGTCTTGAGAATCTTTCTATTTACCTTAATTTGAGAAGGAAGAAAATTATGTTGGATGATAAATGTGTTTTTTGTAATAAGGCAAGTGAGGATGTAGCTCATGTGTTGTTCTATTGCTCAAATGTTTTTAATGCTTGGTCTCAGTATTTGCCTGTTTTTCATAATATACAATCTGGTTTGTTCTTTTGGGAAGTGGTCAAATTTATTAAGGAGAAGGGATCTATAGAAGATTTCTCAAAGTTCCTTTGTGTTGCTTGGAGACTATAGTATAGAAGAAATCATTTTCTTTTTTAGCATAAACTATTGGATGTTAAATATGTGATCTGCTATTCTTTGTCTGTGCATTATGAATTTAAGTAGGTGCAAGCTTTCGATGTTGGTAGTAAAGATATTAAAATGGTGGTTTGTTGGGCTCCTCCTCTAGTTGGGTATTTAAAGATGAATGTTGATGGTGCTATTTTTTTTTTTATCAACAGAAAGCGGGTATTGGTGTGCTTCTCAGAGATGATAAAGGCAATGTGGTTGTGGCATGTAGTAAAGTGGGAAGGGAAGTTCTCTCTTCAGAATTTATTGAAGTGATTGCCATGTTGAAAGGTCTACAGTTGTGTGCTCAATGGGGAGTGTTGAATTTGCTGCTTGAGATAGATTGTTTGACTTTAGCAAATGCTTTGCAGGATGGTTCAAAATTTTTAATAGATTTTGATTATTTGCTTAGAGATATTAGAAGGTTGATGAGTGGTTTCAGTGGTGTTCAGATTTCTTATGTTAATAGATTGGGCAACTCAGCAGCTCATCTATTGGCAAGATATGCATGGGGGGCTAATGATATTGAAATGTGGTGGGAGGGGTGTCCTTTTGTATCTCAAGCTATTTGGTTTGATAGAAGCAATATTTTGTAAGGACGATTTTTTGGTGATTCAATGAAATCTTTGATTAAAAAAAAAAAAATTCTTGACGGAGTTAGAAGAAAATTTTATCCTAATTTTAGTTTTTACTAAATTTTATTTGAATTAAAATAATAATTATTAATTATTTTTTGGAATGCTGGGGCCATGGCCTTTCTAGACTAAACGTGGTTACACCAATTACTAAATCCGCAAGTGACAAGTTTAGCATCAAAACAATCACGGTATCCTTTCTCTATTTTTGTCATGAATAAAAATTAAAATTATGGTCCCGTTTGAATTGCAAAATGGTCTCATCTCATCTCCATATTCAAACACTACAAACATAAAGACTTTTTATTGAAAAATGCTAGTATTACTCTCAAATGTGTCCACTCATATATTTTTATTTTTTTTTATTTTTTCTTAATGATTAATGAAGTGACTATTAGTAAATTTGTATTTGTATTTTTTCTTAAACGTTAAGGATGTTTAAAAAATACTTAAAAGAAAAAGATAAAACAAAAACAAAAATCATTTGCACTAGTGTGCATATTTGGTTTTCACCCTAGCATTGTCCAATTTCAGTTTCAAATATTTAACTTATTCATCAAATCATTATCTAATTATCACAACTTTTTTAAACTTTCAAACAAAACAAAAATAATAATTTAACTTTTTTCAAATCTCAAAACAAAAATTGTATTAAAAAATTATATTCTAACAATATTTTAACTTTATAATATTTTAATCAACATTTTCTTTTTCTTTTTCCAAAACTCTATAAAACATCATAACTCAAATTATTTTACTATTATTTCCAAATTATTTACAAATTAATCATTACATCTCAACATCCAAACGAGGCCTAAGTCTTGTAAAATTCAAAATAACTTCCTATATTAATTTTCTTTTCATATTTGTTTTTTATAAACCTTACCATTTATTAAATTTTAAAATAATAATAACTCTAAAAAAGTTCACTCGAATCATAGCTTTTCTTTATTTACTATTGCTTTGCTTATAGTTATTTAAGGAATTCTACTCATCAATCACTATTCACTCCCACACTCCACACCAACATTGTTTTTAATAGGGTGTTGGGGTATTTTTTATAGAGTGTGAGATTTAAGGTAGTGAATAGTGATTGATGAGAATAATTTTTCTAGCTATTTTAAGTAGTTTGAAGATTGAACTTTTTAACAAGAACACTTTCCGGATAAGCCTTACGATAACCAGCCTCACAAATCCCACTCAATATTTTAGCAAAATACATTCTACTCAAACTTTTGACTTGGTACAAGATGGGCTTAGGGACTATAGTCAGCCTAATATGAACTCGTGAAAATGAAATACTTTAAACCCACAATTGATTTAAAAACTCATATAAGAAAGCCAAAATCAAGCCAATGAGAAATTTAGACCAGTTGAGGAACTCGTTTCAAGAATCTAGATTATATAAAAATCTAGACCCATTGAAAAACCTGTCTTAAGAACCTAAACTATAAGGAAGAACACCACAAAAGTTATGATTTACCTTTAATAAGTTCAAAAGTTCATTCAAGAATAAGAGAAGATAAACTCAACCCACAATGAATAAATTCATTAAATTTCATAAACTTCTTAAAATAAAGTTACAAAGAATATTTAAACCAAAATCTAATTAAAACCCTAATCAAAATAAATCACTTTCTTCCAAAAAGATCCCTGAATGAATAGTGCTGTAGCTACAGTAAATCGGCTACAGTAACTTCTTGAAACCCTAGTTCAACAAAATAAAATATATGTGGGCCAAGCATCCTCAAGCCCAATTATTCTAGACTAATTCCTATAACTAATAAAATAAACCCATTTAATGAAATAAACAAGTCCAAGGTCTTCAATCACATAAACATAATAATGGGCCTTAATTTATGTTGCACTTTTCCATAACTTGTATCACGTGGATGATCACTGGATCTCCTTTTCTCAAGCCCATTTTGAATATTTGGCTCTTGCTAGACTCGTCCCAAGTAGATTGCACCAATTCTTATATTGTTTCCTTGTACTTCTTAGCTCTCGATCTTGTGATTGTCCTATCTGAAACTTGCAAAAAATCTTTAAGACTTGATCCACCTTGATGTCCATCATTTCCCCTTTCCTCAAAAGGATTCGACCTCAAATCTCCACCTACATCAAAGAGAAAAAGATAAAAAATATTGAAAGTAGCATAAATATGATACTTACCTGGAATATCCACTTGAAATGAATTTTCATTAATTTTTTTAAGAATTTGGAAAAGTTCATCCAAGTTACTCCTGTCATCAACAAACAAAAGCATCAAAGCTAAAGGAGTAAGTGAATTAAAACCATAAACAACTTCAAAAGAAAAATAAGAAATAGTAGTATGCATGATCCTATTATATGCAAACTTTATTAAGGGCAAATAATACTCCCGCAAACATTCATACAACAAATCAATGAATGATAAATGATACTCTCACAAATGTTTATGAAATACATTTAAAATCTTCCTTGCACCAAAATCACCATTCCAATTATATGCAAATTTAATGAATGGCAAACAATACTCTCACCTATGGTTACGCCACACGTTTAAAATTCTTTTTACACCATAATAACCCAATAAACCACATCCATGCGCTAGCATCTTACGCATAAGACTAGTAGACTGACAAAGTTTATTCTCTCTAAACAAATACCAATCTAGTCTATAGCATTTACCAAATGATGTCTTCTCACTCGCTCCATACACACTAACAAAGTCATCATTATTAGCATGCAACTCCTTATTATATTCAAATCTCAATAACTTTGTATCTAAAATGAAAATAAGGACATATATTATTGCTAAAGCATCAACCACAAAATTTTCCTTACATTGGGTGTATTTGATTACAGGAGGAAAATTATAAATGAATTCATCCCACTTGACATGCATTCTATTCAACTTACCTTGTTCCTTTAAGTACTTCAAGGACTCATGTTCATTAAAGAAAGGTCAGGTAGGAATTGTTGCACTTGACACAAAATCAATGTAATGCTCTATCTCTCTAATAGGTGGCAATCCACTGAATACAACACTAGGAATCATGACCTCATATCCCTGCAACAAGAGACAACAACACTAGGCAATGGCTTGTCAAGTTCGTTAGTAGTAAAATTTATCTTAACATAAAAACTCACTTTTCTCTTTATTTTTGTCTCATTTTTTTCACTCTTTCTTTTCTTTTCTCCTTCTTTTTTCTTTTGACTCTCTTTTTTCATTTGACTCTCTTTTTCATCTTCTTTTTTTGAATTCTTGACTTCACAATTATTTTTCAACTCATTCTTTCTTTTCAATTTCACTTGAGCTTCATTCACTTGTCTTAGAGTCAATGGTACAAGAGTAATGGTCTTATTGTCTTTTACCAAAGTATATATATTCTTTAACCTGTCATGAATCACTTTCCTATCATACTGCCACGGTCTTCCCAACAAAATATGGCTAGCATGCATAGGTACTACATCACAAAGCACTTCATTCATATATTTTTGAATTGAAAAAGAAATTAACACTTGCCTATTTATCCTAACCTCCCCACAATCATTCAACTATTGTAATTTATATGGTTTAAAATGTTTCAAGGTAGGCAACACCACTAGGAATCATGACCTCATATTCCTAATTTATGTTGCACTCTTATATAGCTTGTATCACATGGATGATCACTGGATCTCTTTCTCTCAAACTCATCTTGAATATTCGGCTCTTGCTAGACTCGTCTCAAGTGGATTGTACCAATTCTTGCATTGCTTTCTTACACTTCTTAGTTCTCGATCTTGTAATTGCCCAATCTAAAACTTACAAAGGATCTTTAAGACTTGGTCCACCTTGGTGTCCATCACAACCACTTCTCCCCTATAGTCGTCAACTCATTCTTGATAAATTTAAGGCTCGTTTGGTTGTTAGACTGCACTCAACTCAGTTGAGTTCGGTTCATATTTAGACCTATTCTAATATTCAAACACATAACTCTCAAATCACTAAACTCATCTCAACTCAAAACATATTTTCATGTGGGACCCAAGACTTTTTTCAACTCAATACCTATTTTCACGTGGGATCTACAACCTTTTTCAACTTTCCATAAATACATTTAAACTTATCTTAAGATCAAAACACATCTAAACTCATTTTAGGTGGACCCTACAAAAATCACTCCACCATCTCAACTCACTACTATTCATAAAGAGTTCAACTCAGTTCAACATCCAAACACAGTCTTAATCAGACATTGATAATGTAGAGTAAAAGGATTTGAGTCTTTACATGTTAAATCATTTGAATACTTTAGTTCATAGTGGTGTCCTAGGTAGTGTCCTTGTGTCGGAGTTGTCTCCATGTATGACTTATAACTTGGAAAAACAGTTGGCCCTACGTTGTCTCTCTAGTACGACGGACGCTCAGGGACAAATCTTTCACTTACTAAGAACACTGGCATTGACTTAACTAAATGACAATGAAAGTCATATTTTAGAGAATGTCCATTAAATTGAGCTTATATTGGATTAGCTAAACACAAATCATCTAAAATATTAGTTACAGTAAATTCATCCCACATTTTATATATGAAGTGAACTGTAACACCTTCATACTAATATTTTATTATTTCCTGTCGCATAGTCGTTTCTCTTTTCCTTCGCATTAGTTTATCTCATGCCTCTTTTCCTTTTCCTTCTTGTGACATCTCCTTCTTCACACAACTTCTTCTCTTTCTTTCTTGCACATCTCCTTCTTCGCACGACCATCTCCTTTTCAGCAGCTACTCAGAGCTTCTCTCTAGATCATATACCAACAACACGGTAAGAGCCGAAACCCTAGCCTTGATTTTTCTCATTTATTTTGCTCGGGTTATTTGAGTTTTAATTGCAAATTTTGTATACTCAATTTTTTAATTTCTTTGGGTTTGATTTTGTTCATTTTAAGTGTAGCCATATATAGTGGATCTCTAATCTATGGGTACCATTATTTGGGTTCATTGTTATTTTTGTTTTGTTGATTTGTGGGTGCCTTGTTATTTTCGTTCTGTTGATTGGGTGCCATTCTCTGAATTGTGGGTGCCATTTTGATTTGGGTTTTGTTGATCTATGGGTGCTATTGTTATTTTCATTTCTTTTTGTTGTTTGGGTTCATTGTTATTTTCATTTAGATAGTGGATCTCTGATATGTGGAAGCCATTATCTAATGATTTTTCGTTGTTTGGATACCATTAATTTTGTTCATACGTTGGAGTGTGCACTCCACTCCACTCTACTCTATGCATTGAATAATGAAGTAATCTAAGAAGGATGGTCAAATGGGTCGTGAAAAATCTTAAGAATATTTAGGTTAGATTTTATTGTGTATAATGATCTCAAAGCGATGGAGACCATTTGCAGATAAATGGTAGATAAGCAATTGAAATTGAAATACAGGTCGAAGCAAGTTAGACAAGTTTTTGTAGTGACAATTGGTTTCTGGTGCGGAATCGACTCCACTAGGAGACAACACGATAGATGATAACGTAGAAGTCATTTCTGAGAGACCTCTAGGCAAGAAAGTTAAGAAAAAAATGGAAAGAAAAAGGAAGGTTAGAGAAGCTTCCGATACTGAATTTGTTGAGGCCTTAACTTGCATGTGAAATGATAGAGCCATATGCACTTTTGAAAGAAGACAAGCAGTCATCAATTTTCATTCTGATAGGGTTGAATTACTGGTGGAGAAAAAGCAAAAATGAATGATGTGGAGAAAATGAGGATATATATGGAGATAATGAAGTTAGATCTTGATGATATGAATGGAATACATTAAGAGTATTTCTTGAATCTTCAGAGAGAGATTTCCAAGGATTCACAGAAGATTCATCTACATCTCCATCTCCATCTTAACCTTTTGAAGATGTATAGCCTTTTGTTGGTATAATTTTTTGGGACTGTTCTTATCTACTTAATATTGTAATTAAACACTTTACAATTGATTTTAGTAGTTGGGTAGCCACGTGTGGTTGAAATACATGTGGCTGAGTAACAACTATTGCCTATGCTATTTTATGGTTTTTTGTTATTTTGAGTTTTAAATCAAAATTTGATTATGCTTAAAGAATAACGCGGTAGTTGTAGCACAACTTTAGGGTGTTGATTCCACAGAGAGACAAATTAAAAGAATACTAGAATGATAAGAGAAACTAAAGAAAAATATTAAATGATTAATGGAGAACAATATTAATTTTTAAATGCAAGTTAAAGTGAAGCAAATTGACTAACAAAAAATGTACTCGAATTTGACAAACAGTAAAGTGTTGGGAATCCCTTGCACAAATATGGTATTTTAATTATTTTTAATTCATTGAATAACTCAATTAGAAAATCAATTTCCAAAATTTCCAATCGGAAGGTATAGATTTATAAATCAAGATTAAACCAAATGTAATCCTTTGAAAAATCATTAACCACTTTTAAAATATGTAAATTATTATCACTATTGAGAAAATCCAATGACGACAATATACTCAAGAAGCGATATTGTAGCAAAGAATTAAATCAATATAGATAAATAATTGATCCAAACATAATCAAAGAGCTAAATCATTCAATAGAAAGAGCATGATTGAATCCATAAACAGAATAAATTTTATGATTATTCGGAGAAGAAAACATCAACAATGAATTGAAAATGATAAAACAAAAGAGTTTTAATAATTGAAAATCAAATACATAAATCAAAAATAAATTATAAATACCATCTGATGTGCAAGTTCATCCTTAACTCTACTTGAGAACTTAGTTACCCATAAATATAATGGATAACAAAAATCTCAAAAGGAAAATTGAGCAGACAGCGGCTAATCCCATTTTTATTTTAGATCTGTGCGAGCGTCCCAACCAGCCAAGCCAAAAACATTCCCCTCACTTTCTTACGTCTCCCCCCTAAGCAAAAAGGAAGACCAAGTCAAAATAAATTCAAAACTCTTCCTTTCTTATGTCTCCAACCCAAAAAGAAGAAGTCAAAGTCAATTCAAACTTCTTCACCCACGTGTTGCCTTCATCTTCTCTTTCAAAATCTCTAGCTTGGGTCTAACATAGGAACTCCAAACAAATTTGCTCCTTTCCCAGCTTACATCTAAAACTCAAAAGAAAGGCCCGTGTTGCATGCCGCTCAAAACTCTTCCCACTGCTGTGTGTCTCACGCCTAAGAGCCAAGCAAAAGACTTGCTTTTTGAATTGAAGTTGGGCCAGCATATGTGCTGCGTGTCCTTCTCTTTTTATTTTTTAATCCTTCATTTCACCTATTTGTTGTCATGTATTATACTCTATGTATTTTATACTCCATGCGGCTGCTATAAAGATAAAATCAAATGTAAAGATGGAATAGTAAAGTTTTAAAAATATTAAGTGTAAATCCTAATTGCAAATTATCTCTCACAAACCAGTAATGCAATATTTGAGATTTAAAATATTATAAAATCATGCTCAAATATATCTCATATAAATAGATATTAATTTAATAATAGAAATTATATCTAATTATCTCTATTCACATTTTAGCATTTTAATCCAATAATAGAGTATTTCGAGTGCACTTTAGTACATTCATTAAGGCTTTAAATCAATGTTTTGAATATTGTTTTGGTCGAAATATTGAAACGAAATATTTCGATACTGGTACCGTTTTGGAATAGTCTATATATAAATAAATTATATATAAATATATATAAATTATATTCCAAAATAATAGTCTATATATAAATAAATTGTATATAAATATATATAAATCATAAATAGTTTGGTCTGAATTGAGGGTCAAAAAATAATCTTGCAGTTTGAAGAAATGAAAAAAAAAAAAGAGTAAAGGCCAAAATATCGATTGGTATGGGCCGAAACGGCTGAAATTCTGACCAGTAAGAAACTATATCCTTCTTTATATCAACTATGCCACTGAAACGGTATATTTCGGCTGTACCAGCCGGTACGGTACGAAATTCAAAACTTTGCTTTAAATATGTGTGTTTGTGACTATGGGTAGCAACTATATTTGCTGCTTTGATGATGCATATGTTGGAGTCTATAATTCATTTTGGACTATTATATATTGGTGAAATTCCTGTTTGTAAATGTTAGAGTGTGCAGTTTACTGTTTCTAAATAATTTACAGGGTACATCATTGAGGGTTCTACAAGTTCGTTAAACATGATAACAAATAAGAATCATAGCTAAATGTTATGTTCATCATCATTATTTCTGTCGTAAAACACATACTTTGCAAAGGCCATAAAATACCGATTTAATGGATGATCTTAAATTCTTATAGTTGAAGGCCGACATGGCGATGAATAACAAATTTTCACATCAAATAATTGAAGCTAAATATTTAATGAACTTGTGGATTGAGGGAAAATAAAACAAAAGGAACAAGGAAAAGCACCTTGGCCGCCCATTTACAACTAGCAACTACATCAAATAATAGCAGGTAATGTACATTTGAGATCTTTATTTTATAAGTTGCTGGATTGTGAAAATGAATATGATTGTTGGAGGTTATTGGAGACACTGAAAATAAAATTAAAAATTATTTAAAAATAAAAATTAATTAAAGAAATATAAATAATAAAAATTAATATTATTTTATTATTATA